>OZ017773.1:14935911-15155731 GCA_963969385.1 Philonicus albiceps
ATTATTTTGGTGTAAAAGGAGTCCGTTAATTTCAAACATCAAATTTGACTAATAAACGAACAAAAGAAGGGTGGAAAAATCTTTGCGTACGTGGTCAGTGAGGTTAAAAAAGATCTGTGCTCTGTCCTCCTTTACCCCCTGGGACTGCTGAGGCACAGTGAACTCGGGACGAAGAATTTTCAGCGAGACACTTGAATTTTTCCCGAAGTGCACTTGCATTATAAAAGTTTAATTTCATGTAAGCCGGAGAAGATTGCGCAACCATAGAAGATGATGAAAAAATGCAATGGCGGTAAAAAAAAGAAAGGCAGAAAGCTTTTTGTTGTTTAGAGTATGGAATACAGGAAGAGTACAGCATTTTTTGGGTGAGTTAGAAAAAATCATAGGAGGCCAGGCGATTAATTAAAATTTTTTTTTGTTTAAAACTAAGGCCAGATAATTAATCGATGAAGCATTGATGCCATTTCAGGGCGCCAATAGCTTCCAAATTACCGTCAGCAGAAAATATATGGAAATGCGGCTTCCGAGGAAGGTACTGTTATCCTCCCCTCAGAGGGCACCATGCGAGGTCTAGAAAAACGGGCCAGAAGGCGGAAGTACTCGTTTTTCTTCTCAACGAATCGGATGCGACTCTAAGATTTAACGGCTATCAGCACCCTTCTACCTGGGAAATAATCCAAGTACTTAGTACTCGTTAATAATTAATGAGGCCCGAGCATTGTAAGAAGTTTGTGTTGTGCAGGATCTGTCTATTTGCCTCTACCCCACACCACTTCTGCTCGCCTAAGCATTTGAATGCGATCGGCAGAAGAAAGGGTGCTGGGAAGCGGTTTCCTCCGAGATGAGATGAAACTTGTCGAACTCTAGGCTTGCAGGAATTATGCAAAAGGGCACGGTGCACAGAGCGCTACCTACCAGAGCTTCCCCCTGCTTCCCGTCGTTATAGGACACTCTTGGCTCCAACCCCCTGTGGTTAGACATCAATGGGAATACCACCAAATTTACCAGATGGCGCTAAAGTAGCAAATTTTGAGGTTACAGCAATCTTTAGAAGCACTCCGTCGTCATTTCAGGAGCGTTAGAGTTGAATCAGGGCTATGTGGCAATTGAAGGAATGGAGCTCCTTTGCTGTTGGTTGGGGGTACGACAGTCTGATGGAGCCCTTGTACTCGAGAATACAAGAAACGGCTGGGATATGTAAATTATCATAATAATCACAAAGATAATTCCAAAATAATTATCTGCAAAAGGATTCCCAACTTTGCACATGTTTTTGCCTGAAACAAAACTGGCTGGGGATGAAGGCTTCGCAAAGCAGACCCGGGATGGAACGACGACGGCGATGATTGGAATCTGAGTAATAAATTCTTAACTTAAATTCACTTAATTTGAATGCGGGAAACCATTCTGTAAATTGCATTTACCACCACCGAAGAATTTTCGGATTGGGTAAATTGCTATCACCTTGCACCTTTCCTCATCTCAAATCTACATAGCTTCTTCTTAAATGCAAACCTCGTCCAATGCTCTTCTTAATAAGATTGTAAGCTTTTAAGAATACAACTGCATGGTTTAATCACTATTATTTAGGTACAGCAAAATAAGAAACATGTGAGACGTGGTACAATTTGATTGGTCACTATCTTTCATCCTCGGTTAGCATATAGAAGAATTAATTTCACTTTCAGGTGATGACTTATTTGCACTAGAATTTAACTAATACTTCAACTCCTTATACGTTTACTATGTCACCTAAAGTTATATTTCTGATAAGTTTAAAAACAGTTTCGATGAAAAACGAGGCACTTGGATAAAATGTGTGGCTGACTGCAATAATTTGTTTCAGTGACTATAATAATTTTGTTTGCCGAACTGAGTTAACTTTAAAAAGACAAAAACAAAAAGTAAAATGTCATTCCTTACAAAATACTAATACTTTAATAATATTTTGTCCGTCTAAATAAATCTCTACAACTACATTAAACTTTCAAAACCTTGCATCCCCTGTAGAGGCGGCGGGACCTTGCTGATATTACCTTCATTCATCAGTTGCTTACCGGTGAGATTAACTGTCCTCCAGCGGATCTCCATCTACACCAATGCTCGTAACCTCCGTTCGGCACCTCTCCTTCGCCCTGCTTATCACCGTACCAACTATGGACTTTCTGAGCCTCTCACCCGAATGCTTCGGAAAGCCAACTCCCATTCCTTTTTTGACTTCCACCAGAGTAAATCTTCTCTCAGGAATGCCCTTAATTTCTCCTAATGTTGCCTGTTCTTTTTCTTTTCTGTTTTTTCTCTCTTGTTTTCTAATTTGTTATATTATATTCAGGGGCGGATTTACGCATAGGCAAAGTAGGCCTGTGCCTACGGCGGCAAACATTTTTTTTTCAATCATGTTTCAATTATTCAAAAACTTTTTGATTAATAGAAATGTAAAGATACACATTTTTTTTAATTTCATTTAATTTTGCGTTAAACAATCATTTCAAAAAGACGTCACTTTAATGAAACTATATATATATATATATATAAACTATATTTTTTTTTAATTTCATTTAATTTTGCGTTAAACAATCATTTCAAAAAGACGTCACTTTAATGAAACTATATTAAGTCAGCAAATGTCACTATATACGTCCGGCAATTTTAGAACGTTTGTAACTGAAATGCTATAACCTAACTTCATCTCGCATGTTTTCATCCACTGTGCTAAACTATTTAAATCGTTCAAAATGAGTGATGGTAGACAGCGACTAAGCGGGCATCTGTATTCTAAATTAAGAAAAGAGAAAGAAGAGAAATTGAAAAAAGATATTTTTTCATCGCGAAAAATTAACGACTTTTTCAAATCGTCAATAAAAATGCTTGACTTTTCCAATGAAATCACCGTCACCGTTCAAGAAAAAACAGATGCAGAGTAACAACGTTTTCTTTCTTGTTCAATTTTTCAATAAACACGTTCAAACTTTGTGTAAACAAGTCGTAATGCGAAATAAACTTGTATTTTTTAATGTTGTTTAATTTATATAGTATTTGAAAATAGTTTTGAAGTTTGCACAAACTTTGATCGTTGTTTTTTGTCATAAGTATTGGTCTGTTTAATTCAAGAATTTTAACATCTTATTAATTTAATAGGATTATTACGAACGATAACGAATGTACCGACGAAATGGTCACTAAAACCGTGGAAATGCGAACTCCAACTGTTCCAGTTGTTTTGGAACAGTTTGTTTTTGATGGCGATCCAGCTATGTGGGAAATTAATGAAGCTACACGCAGTCACATAGCAAAACATGGTTTCGACCAAAATAAAGGCGCCGATTTTGAAACGTATCAAATCTTATTTGCGTTCGACGATGACTGAGAAAAGACTCAATGCTTTGGCTATAATGTGTATTGAAGAGGAAACTTTGCAAAAAGTTGATCTGAACAAAATCATCGATAGATTTGCTGTTGTAAAAGTCCGCCGTAAAAATGTACATTCATAATGTACATTAGTAAGCGCGAAATGACTTGTGATTTACTTCTTGAAATATTTGAAAAATGTATTTTTTGTTTTGTAAATCTTAATCAAAATTAAAAGGAGATTTAATTTATTACATTACATATTTTTCAATTTTTAAAATTACAAAACAAATTTTTATTAAGAAAAAAAGGCGGCACTTTGTTGCCTGCCTACGGGCGGCAAATTCGTAAATCCGCCCCTGATTATATTATTTAAGTAAATTTGTTGTTTTTGTTAGTAGCTTGCATTAAGCGATAAAATAAAATACATAAATAAATATTGAATAAATATTATTACAGTTTGCTTTCAAATAAATAATGGGAAAAAAACCATAAGTGTATGAAAATTGCGTTTTTGGAGTGTTTCGAACTTATAAAATCTATTACTTCAATATTTTTGAGACCCTAAATTTCCTTTCAAGCAAGAGAAAAAAAAATTCAATTTTTTTAAATTTCTGGATTTACGTTAACCGTTACTAAAGTCATGATTACTTTAAAGGTGTAATATGATGTGTTATGCATGTACACTGGGGGAAATAACGTTAGATGTACTCACTTTTTCAAAATCAGTCATAAGAATTAAAAGATTTCGATGAGTGTTTTTCTTTGATTTTATAAGAGACTCTTTACAAATAATTAAAAAAAGAATTATTTTTCATAAAGCTTAATGTGGGAAATAAGATTAGACGCACTTATTGTTTTCAATATAAACATTACATTTTTCTAAAAAATCTTAATCAGTATTTTGTCCATTTGCCCCTGTCATCATGTAATATGATGTAATATGTTGATTCGACAAGGGAGGCTGCTATACAGAGACTAAATTTGTTCAACTTTGTTGTTGTATTGTCGGTCTTCGCATACACATATCTCAGGTCAAAATCGATCGGACATTTTCAATAATGCTCATATCTGGTGATTTGGCTGGCCAATTGTCAAAAAGATCGAATCCGCGCTGCCCAAAATCAGCCAAAGTTGACCTGACCATATGTACTAAAGTATTATCTTGTTGAAATTGCCAGCCTAGACCAGTTCATTCGTATCCATATGCCGCAAAATGAGAGGCTACCGATGGCTTCCTAAACCATAACATAGCCACATCTAGATTAAAGTTTACTGAAAATCTTTTGTTTAGTACGCAAATCATGCTAATAATAATCCAAATTATCTGGCGCAACTAAATTAAATTTCGTTTTATTGGAAAAAATTATTTTTTCGATGTGGTCTAGCGCGAATTTTTTGCGTCCTTTAATATTGGCTATTGACAATATTGGCATATATTTCATTTTCTGGTATCTTAAGAGTTGAGAATAATTCCAAATTCGTCGAACACGTCAAACTCCAACAGGTAAATCGTTTTCAGTCTTCAATTCCTGGGCGAATTTCCAACTATTCGCCGCACGTTTTTGCTGTTTTTCCTCCGTTGACACTATTTACGGCCAGCTAGTTTTATAGTTTTGACTGTAATTTTCACAATCTTTTTGAAAATACCGCAGAACTTTTTCACTTCGGTTTATTTCCCTGCTATCTGATGGTTTGACAACTTTTAATAATCTTTTACAGTTGTAATTTTTTTTTCATCTCAGTTAATGGTTTACCGTGTCCTATCTTAAATTAATCTGGATTTAGATTAAAGCTGTGCAAAAACTATTGTGAAATTGCACTAGCATTCTCAAGAAGATGCATAACACGTTAACATAGATTAACTTCTCAACAAAATAGTAAATAAAAAACTATAACTGAAATTATTATTATTATTTTGAAAAAAAATTTTATTATTGATTTGTAAAGGGTGTCTTATAAAATCAGGGAAAAACGCATATTGAAATATTTTCATTCTCGCGAGTTATTTTGAAAAATTTTGGCGCGTCTAACCTTATTTCCCGCCGCAGTGTTGTATATGACAAACGTTATTGGTCGATTTATGAAGATAGTTAAAAATAAATAAAATAAAATAAATTCTGTAATTCTCCTTATGGAACTAACGACGAATTTTATTTAGAGTTTTAAAAAACATAAATTACTTTCAAAAAAAAAAGTGCCATGTCTTATATAATAAATGAAAAGAAAGATTTAAATGGTTTTATGTATTTTTTCGATCTGTTCTATACACTATATACATACAAAGATACATAGATTCACACGTATATACATCCATTCAAACTTATACATACATACATACAAACACATATATAAAGTTATGTGATGGTCAAGGCGAAGTTGTGGACAGAAGAGGACGATGGGTACTGAAGTACGAGATGTACGCTTTTGTTTCAAGTTTTTCGATATGGCGAGAAAGAACTACGTCGATACATGTTGAATTGCGCGTCGTGGAAACATCAAGATCGTTATTTTTTAAGATACTTACACAGTATTCGTGCTTAAAAGTGAAAACCGCTACGTAATAAAACTATTAAAAATGGAGTGAATGATAACTGGTGATGATTTGAGACGTTTTTCGACAATGCACGTGTTTCTGAAACCACGTAATTAGTCACATCCAGGATTTTTGTTCGGCACATTCTTTCAAATAGACCCCAGGGATAAGACATATTCATGTCAATAACTCTTATAGTTCAGGCAACGCATTCTCGTATTTACAGGAAAAACATTATTTGATACCCCACCAACTTAATAGCTGACGCTACGTGCATTTTAAATTTTGCAATAAAGTTAGAATAAATAGGCATAACCAAAGGTGAGATGTGGAGTAGAGCGAGCAAAATAGTCATAGCGAAACTAAATTTGTTTTTTTTTGTATCAGCGTGAAATTTAACAAATATTCAAACTTGGAAAAATCGAAAAGTGACATTTTTCCTTCACAATATTTTGCATATTCTCACAAAATGTTGCAAATTAAAGATATTTCCATCTTTTTATTTAAGCAAATTTAAATTAAATAGAATTTTCAACTTATCGGCACTGACGAGTACTTCTCTCACAAATTTTCAAAAAAAAAAAATGGCGGAAAGATAACAATTTTTAAAATATTTAAGTTAAATATCTGACGAAATGCCAGCTTTCCACTTTTGACCCTAAATTAATGCTTCTACATTCATCAAAATCTGTGATATCCGAAACCTTTGTAAAACGTGCTCTTTAACACTAGGTTTATCTTTTTTATATTTACGGACGTGTATCAATTTGATGCAGATACAAAAACACAAATTTTATTAAAAAAGGAAACACTTCTATTTTAACAAAAATATTGTTATAAATATGTTAAATGTCTATATGAAAATGTATTGTATTTTATAGGTCCTTTGGTGCGTACTCAAAGGAGTACCCAGAGGAGTAAGCGTTATCTGCATCTTTCCTTTCGAAATTCGAAGTGGATCAAAATATACGCTGTCGGTAAACCTAATCTTAATCTTCCTATGATGAGTGGTCCATCACGTATTGAAACGCACTGGAAAATATTTCACTGGCGACAGGGATTGTAAAGAAGTCAATATTTTTTTTGATCACCTTGGGACATAAATATTCACAATTCATCGATACAAAACAAGCAGTTTCTGGAAAAAGAAAATGTAATTTTCAGCAACATGACCAGGCACGGAATTAAATTTCATACAGTTACTAGGGCGAAACATTTGCAAATCGTTATCCATTAACATTACGAAGGCAGTCTTAAGTCTAATTATTTATAGACAACAGTCTGATTTCTAGTATGCGGCTTCCCGATTCAGTTTTAAAATATTTATTCCGCTTTTAGTATTTAATCCGTTTGTTACTAACGTCACATACAGTTCTGTGAATAAAAGACTCAAACATATTTCCCACAATTTTTCTAGGAAATGTATTTTTATTCCTGAAAAACCTTTCAATTATCTACCTTTCTTTTTCTTTCAACCACGCTAAGTACAACGTAAAAAACCTAGAAAAAGCATTATGCAACTATGAATAATTACGAACTCACTTGCTGTTCGGAGTTTGTCAAGAGAGTTTTTAACTTTGGGTTTGAGTTTTTATGTAGAATTTTAATACTTTAAAGACGTGGAAATGCGTTTTTTGAGAGTTGAAAAATGTTTTCGACGCCTAAAATGCTGCGTGGAAAAAATTAAGTGATGTTGAAAAACATAGAATTATATGTGGAAAATATAAAAAAAATAAATAACTGTGGAAAAACTCAGAGAGAAATCGCAGAGTGTAGTAAAAAATTTGTTGAAGCTTTGAATCGAGAATTATTGGAAAATGAAGTCATTTGGACGCCCTCCAAAATATTCTGCTAGTTTGAAACACGGAGTTTTAAGAGAACTATTGAACAGAGGAACTTCGTCATCGCAAATTGTTATAAAGTTGAACTTGCAATGTGCATCCTCTAAAAACTTTAAATATCAAAAATTTTTGCAAAAATCCAAATTGACGAAATGTCACATCGATGGTAGACTTAAATTCGCTGAAAATTTAATACAAAATGAAAACATTTGGGATCATGTCATCTTTGGCGACGAAAAGAAATTCAATCTCGATGGACCAGATGGATTTAATTACTACTGCCGCGATTTACGAAAGGAAATAAGAATCGTGTCAATAAGAGCACAGGGAGGTAGATCTGTGATGATTTGGGCAGCTTTCAAAATAAATTACTAGGAGCGAAATAGCCTTCATCAATGGTAGAATTAACGTTGTCGGTTATCAGGAGTTACTAGAAGAACATCTACTATCTTTTCTGACATTAGCAGAAGATGAAAACATTATTTTCCACCAGGATAATGCATCCATCCATACAGCTGCCTCCACCAAAAAGTGGTTTCAAGATTACGGAATCCAATTATTACCATGGCCAGCGTTAAGTCCCGACTTGAACGCCATAGAAAATTTGTTGGGAATCTTAGCGAGGAAAGTATAAAGGAGAAGCCATCTATTGAAAATATTGCAGAACTGAAGCAAAGAATAAGTATTAAATAGTCTTGCTAAAAGCGTTCCAAAGCGATTATTAGATGTAATAAAAAATAAGGGAAATTGGACTAAATATTAAATAAAAGAAAAGTATCAAACTTTATACAGAGTTTATAATTTTTCACAGAAAAAGAGAAAAGCAAATTTTTATGATTTCTTTTTTTTTATTTTATTTTAGAAAGGAATATGATCAACGTTATATTCCTTACTAAATTTTCTTAAAGGCATAAACACAGTTATTTGAAATAATTGCCTGTTTTTATGAGAAACCTAAAAATATAGTTGAGTCTATAATTACTCACTGTAGTCGTGCAGTATATGCAGAGTATGAAAATAACTGTGAGTTATATTTTTATAAATCCTATCCCACTGTGCACTAAGAAGGCTTTTTCTACCAGTTTTAAATTGTCACATTCTAAATAACGTCGAACGCATTGCGTTGAAAAATATTTCTCTAAAGTAATGTCAATAACACATTCTAATAAAACTAGACGGGCCATGTTAGACATATTTCGTCGTAGATTAATAATTACCAACAATTATTAGGCGCTATATGATATGGGACATCTAATCCATATGTACTCCGTATACGAATAACCATAACTATAAGGTAAAAAGTGGTGCATAAAATTTGTTGCAAATTGTTATCTTAAAGCAAAGAAAATTTGCATAATGACACAACTAATGCAGAGTTCTTAAACATATTTTAACAAACTTCCATTAACATGTTCGCGCCGGCGGCCGTACTTGTAGTTCACGGCATCTGACGACTCTCTAATTCATATTTTTGTCCAACTGCCGGTGGTGTTGTGAATATAATTGCAATCGTCCATTAACTTTAACCGGCGATCTTGTCTTTAAATTTAGAAAAATAAATAGTTCTCACTGATAAATCAACTTGAGAGTAGAGTGCTAATATTCGATATTTCGATTCTTAAAAATCTTTCTTGCCCTGTTGTGTATGTACCATCTGTGGTACAACCCGCCCGATGGGACGGTCCTCTATGTACCACTAGTGGTATATGCCGGCGGGAAGGTGTTAAAATAAATTTCTACGTAATGTATTATTACTATTCCCCAACATTTTCGAAATTTGCACAAAAAACAGACCGATCATCATGATTATTGCATAATTTATTTAAACCAACATTTTTTATGTTTTTAAAGTTTTTGCAGTGCAGTTGCCCAAATTTCCTTTAAACTGATATATACATATAACAAACCGTCAAAAATATAATGGACATAGTACTTATATATATAGATCAACATGGTATATGGTATGTGATATGTTATATGTGCTTCGTCATATATTTCATTTTTATGTGACAATATTGTAATTTTGAAACCCTACCTAAGTGGGAAAAAAATTGCGAGCATTGAAGACCTTTTTACAAAAAACTAATTATTTTCATACTTATCACATACATATATTTATCATATACGAATTTCAGAATTAAATAAATAAGCTCAATGACAAATCACAATTAGTTGGATAATGGAAAATCTATTTTTACGCATTATTAAATATTTAAATAATTGACAACTTGCTTTTATTTTCAATTTCAATAATGGGTATTATAAAATACAAAAAATTATGATATTAGTTATAATCATTGAAAATGTTGACGAAACAAGTATTGTTAGTGATATCTGGTCAGCATATCAGATACGCAATAAACCTTTAACATACTATATTTTAGTCTACCGTGAAAATTGAACTTTTATCGATTTTCATTTTTTACACTATCAATGTAAAGCATCCTCTTTAAGATGGTGTTTTATTTTTAAAGATATGTCTAACCGTCCGGCTGTTCTGGAAGACATCGATATTTGGTATTCAAAAGCGTTAAGTTTTCCTCTAATTTTAACCAAAAAACTACAAAGTTTTAAATTGCAATTATATTATAGAATATCTTTCTACTTCAGTTCTGTTTGTTCAAATTTATTCAAACTGGTATTTTCCATAATCACGGTATAAGCTGCGAAGGGCCAAAAATGTCAAACAAAGGTTTTCTAAGATAGGTGTAGCGCTTTGCATTACATTGCATTATTTATATTTGCATCACTTTAAATCATTTTTGAGGTCATGTGTAAAATCAAATACACAACTTTCAATAGTTTTTAAATGATGTGGAAGTTAGATTTGTGATTTTTAATGAAGGTCAAAATAAGCACGAATATCTCACGAATTACTCAGAGATATCCCAAGAAGTTTAATAAAATATTTTTAAACAAAAACAATAATCCAGGATAAATGAACCTGATTTCGTCCAATCTTAAACTACTGCCAGATCAAGCAGAAAACAATCTGAAGTAAGTCCCTATTCCTTAAAGGTTAAATGATGGATTACTCTGATTACGTCCAATTCCTGCATTGTAACTATCTAACTGTGAGTGGTAGTTCTCTTTTAAAATTGCAAAGGCTTCTAGTTTTCCATTCATGCGAGTCCATTAAATTTTTTTAGGAATTTAACTTAATCCGTGGTGAGAGTAAAAAAGCAGAATTTCCAAAAAAATTTAAAATGTTCGAAAAAATGCTATTTCTGCTTTCATGAGTGGGGGTCGGGAGAATAAGGAACGCTGAAGTTCGTGTTGACACGGAGGAAATTAGGAAAATAAACAGAAAAAAGAAAGCCTTCTCTCAGGCCTGAAATGAGATCTAAAGGGCCAAAGCTCGGTTGGGTATTGAAAATATTTTCATAGGCGCATTTGGGGGCGAACAAAACTGTAGTAGGGAAGAAATCCCAGAATATAGGAAACGCGAACTTTGGTTTTAATTTGAAAATTGTTTTGCTATTTTTCCATTAGTGGGACATTTTTCGAGTGCCTCAAATGCTCTTAGCCTGCCGACTAAAGACTTTTTATAGTCCAAAAACTTCAGTACCCTTGTTATTGGAAATGTTAGGGTGGAACAGCACAACTGGCCCACAAAAGTAAAATGTATCGCTATGTCCTTCTTAGAGGATCTATTGCCATTAGCAATTCCCAAAAAAAAACTGGCTCTTTTCGGATTGATGTTAGTTTAAGCAAAATGTCAGTAAACCAATAAAAGGACTCATTCCAGTTTAGAAGAAATTTTTCAACTAGAAAGTGCCATTTGTCACAGGAAGCTGTATTCCCTGCAATCACCTTCTCATCGTCAGGACCGAAGGAGGTATCCCTTCGAGGAGAAGCCCTCGATCGATTTCCACTTCTCGACAAGTGCTCCTGGTCTTGTATGCTTTCGTAATATCTGCAAGATACGGAGCCATAAAACCTAGGGCTGCTAGGCTTCTCCGGACACAGACGCCCTATCTCCGGCGAAGAAAATATGCAGTGATATTTGCATAAATGTGTCGTCACCACATGGTAGGTAACTGGCCAAGCGATAGAGGCGCGCTTGCTACATTCAAATTCAAATAAGGAAAGTACTTTACAGTAATGGGGCGCTCTAGCGTGACACGTGTCTTTGATTAACATGACAATTCCCAGAAATCGCCACCTGATTCTGCTTCGTTTGCAGCTCCTTGTTGTAGCCCCTATCGTCTGCGTCTGATGGTGATGACTACGGCAATGACGATGATGGCAACTTTATAAATTTCCGTATTTATTGAAGATGTAAAGATTTCCGCCGATTCGAGTGCGTGCGAATATCTATCTGGGGCACTCCGCCCATCAACATGATTAAAAATCGATTTGTTACGAAATTATTAGCTCCTCGTCCTATGTAGTCGTAAAGCCCAGGGTTTGTTAGGTCGTTACGATAAGAATCCGTAATTTGAATGTACTTAAGCTCCTGATCATCATGAGATCAATAGAATTTAATAGTGCCTGCCGGATTTCGCGCAGAAAAATATGTCATCGATCATGGTTGATTCCAATCATTTAAAATCTTATATAAAATCGCGTACTCTTCGTAAAAATTTCAATTCCATTGGAACCGAAATTAAAACCCAAATTGCATCAAAATTGTCTGATGTGTTAAAAAGATGATACTAGAAACTCGGCTTAAAGTTCCTTTCACTGACGATTAGAAAACTTTACTTTACTTAAACTGTTTATTTTATTTAAGTTAACTAGAACCAAGACCAATCAAATTGACTGGTATTCGATGTCTTCATTTAATTATAGTTTTTTAATACTTTTAAATTAGTTTTGAGAATTACGACATATTCAATAACATCTTTCCATTTATTATTATTAATTGGAAGTTGAAAGCGTGTTAAATTAAAGACGCAGAAAATTATTAAAATGACAGGGGGCACCGGTAGTTCTGGTTTTAATATAATCAGCCTTGATAACTTAGTAAAAATTATCTCATACATTCTAAAAAATTGTTGAATATTCCTTCAGTAATTGAAAGCAATTGATTTCCTACAATTATTGTCGTATATCTCAACATTCCACTAAATTTAAATTAAAACAAATGATTCGTATTTTAAAGCAGAATATCTACAAGATACTTTTGTGGTCTTTTGCAGTATAATATTTATGTTAAAAATACACTATAGTGTATATCATCAGGAAATTAACAAAGTTTTAACATATGTAATAATTAGATATAAGTAGCTATGATGTGAACTACCCAATTCCGAATGAAATGCACAGCATTTATGCAAGTGTATTTTCTACAATCAGCTTATCATTTATAATTTGCTGCCAATAAGTGTTGTGTTTTACTGCCTTAGTCATTTGATTTTGGTTACTAATAATCAGAAATGTCTGTATGAATTTCAAATGAATTGACTTTTAACAGATTTGATGTTTACATACGTATGTATGTATATGTTAGTCTGTATAAATTCATGCTCACACTTCTTACAATTTATTCGAAAAAAATATAAAGAAATTTCAATTCTATCAAATTTATCCCAAAAAATTAAATCTTATTAAAGCGTGGTAAAATACAAACTATAATTTTATATTTTATATGTATGACAAACCGTTTTCTAATCAGAACCTATCGTCACATAAATATATGTGTATATGACACAAGTTGTTGGTTGATTTATGAACATAGTTTAAAACGCGATATGTTTTGGACGAAATTGCTAAATTTTAAAACGGTGAAATATTGAAGAATATATAGCAGCTTGAAAAATTTTTATTTTACTTTTTTAGAAAATATGGTATATATATTAATAATTTACATTATTAATAATTAATTATAAAAGATATTAAAGCTATGTGTTGATTTGTTAAGTTAAGTGGAGTAAGTAATTTTATACATATGAAAACGATTTTCAATATTTCCTTTATAGCCTAACCGGACTTACTCTAGATGGCTTTAAATTAATTTCGCTCACTGTATATTGGCAAATAGCAAAATAATATATGAGCAATCGTTTAGAAGGTGTACATATTTGATTATGTACATACAGTGATTTAAAAATGTATTGCAACTTTGCTTTTTCTTTTGCTATGATACGTTACTTGCTTATTATTTAACAGTCCTCGCGTAACATTATAATGCGGTAAATGTGTAGTATTAGTACGCACACATATTTCTTTAGTTTTTCTTTTTATAACTGCGTAATAGAATGAAAATTTCTTCGATCACATTGCAACAGTTGTTTGTGTGAAAGTGTGCACTTAATTTTTTATAATAAAAGAAAGTCTTTTATCAGAGAACAATTTTAAAAATTTGTTATTTTTGTAGCGCTTTGCTAAGCTTACTTAGGTACAATTTTGGGTGTGAAGTAATTTTTTTTACAAAACCAAAAGGAAATGAGGAAAACTGAGGACACGATTGAAAAGGATGTGCTTTTTTTCTCTAAAAAGGGATTGACCTGCCGGGAAATTTCTATGTAAGTGGGTTTACATTATTCTACCGTAGTTTAAATATCCAAAAGAGGTGTCCCTAATCGCGAGAGAAAGAAAGGAGGTCTAAAACCGCTGCTCTCTCCACGTAATAAGCGCAAATTAACACCACTGATATCATCTGGTGATGCCGTTCAGTTGCATAAACATCTTGTTTCAACACAAAATTTCATAGGCTGCTCGGAAACAGTGCGTATTGCGAAGCCTACGAGTTCGGGCCAAAATAAAAATTTTAACAAACAAGCACAGGACTTCCCTTCTAAATTATCCAAGAGGACATGTTGATTGGATCCTGGATGATTGGGACAATATAATACTCGGTGATGAAATAAAAATAAACAGATTCCAATCTGACGTACGTGAGTGGGTGTGGCATAAATCTTCCGAAAGGCTTCTATTCTGGTATGGTATGGTATGGTATGGTAGTATTATGGGAGAATAAAGAACGTCATAGCGATTCGTGGGGAGCGCACAAAATAGAAGTAATACCTTGTATTAGCTGTGTTGAAACCAAAACAAATAACTGTTGCAATAAGACTTGTTTTAAAAATTATTCTTAATTTAATATAAAAACCCAAAACTAGATTTTTTTCATTCGAATAGCTTTATTACCTAATGTTAATATTTATAAAATTGGAAATATATTTTTTATTCTGTCTAATTAAGCGTATTTTTACATAATATTTCCAAAAATCATCATCACTACAACACATTTTTGAGTAACTGTATGGTAGCACCTTGACCAAAACAACATTATGAAAGGATCAACATGTGAATATTTCTGAATATAAAATGTTGTTGTTTTGTTTGCTACTTAAAAATGACCATACTGCATCATTGGCAAAGCGCTAACGATGACATTGTAAGTTATACCTGTACCGCCAGTACAGTGTCCTTTTCTGCTCCTCCTCTTCCAACTCTTTCGTGGCCAACTCGGGGGTCCCTCAGGGTAGCCACTTAGGTCCGTTGCTTTTCTGGCCATAAATGACGTCGAATGTGTTATCAAGCACTCTGACCTGTCCATCTACACCGCCGATATGAAAATCTCTAAACGGATATCCTCCACCTCGGACCCCCGTCTGCTCCAAGTAGATCTCGATAATTTTGGCATTTGGTGCACAAAAAATTCTCTTGAGCTCAATATTGGAGATGCCAATCCATCACTTTCTACCGTAAACGCCGCTCTTCCCCCCAGAGTCTATCGCTTGTCTGGCGAACCTATCCCCTCTGTGCCCTCTCTTCACTATCTAGGCGTCATCTGCGATAGTGAACTTAACTTTCGCGAACACATTGACAGTGTGATTGCCTGAGCCAACTCCGCGCTAGGCTTCGTTAAGCGGTGGTCTAAGGAGTTCCTCAACCCGTACGTCGCCAAATCCGTCTTTGTCACCTTCGTTAGGCCTCTCCTTGAATACGCCAGCCAAGTTTGGTCTCCTTACCAATCTACTAGCATCAACAGGATTGAGGCTATACAATGCAGGTTCCTTCGTTTCGCTCTACGTGAGCTCCCCTGGTCTGACCCTCAAAACCTTCCGCCCTACGAAAACCGCCTTTGGCTTATTAAGTTGAAACCTCTATGGAAGTGGCGGGACCTTGCCGATATGACATTCATTCATCAACGGCGAGATTGACTGTCCTTCTCTACTTGAGCGGATCTCTATCTACACCAATCCCTGTAACCTCCGCTCGGCCCCTCTCTTTCGCCCTCCTTACCATCGAACCAACTACGGTCTTTCTGAGCCCCAGAGAGCATAAGAATGCTTCGGAGAGCCAACTGCCTCCCTTTCTTCGACTTTCACCTGAGTAAAAACTCTCTCAGGCACCACCTAATTAGTCTCCCCTAATCTGCCTTCTCCTTTCCCTTTCTCCGTTTTTCCTCCTCTAATTTAGTTTCTTAAGTTAGCACTAGTCTTAAGTTTATTTAATGTACGTAGCTTGTATTAAGCGTTAATGAATAAATATTTTCGTTTTGACCAAACGCTTTATAGCCATTTCTCAATAAGTTATTTTGTATGGGTCTCCTTTCTATATATTATTGAGCTATTAATTATCGTTTGTTCTCCAATAAAGCTCATACAATGCTATATAGGCAATTTTACAAATATGATTCTTCTCAATGCGTAATTTTTCATTAGGCATCATGTCAGTTACGCATTCTCACAGAAACTTAAATAAAAATGAAATGAGAAATGAACTTAAAGCAGTTCCATTAAATTTCAGTGACGTCTCATGGCCGAAAAAATGGCCGTCGATTGAGTATCGTGGAATTTTCGGAAAATATTCATAAGCGCCCGGATAAAGGTAGGCGTACCCGTCGAAATAAGGGTTCGCTCAGCGGGATATCAATTGTTTTTGCAAAAAAAAAAAGACGCAAAATTATTTTTGTCCATCTAACCGCCCCTGCTCCAATTTACTCACCCTTGTTCTGTCAACTCAATGTTGAGTAGAAATTTTGATTTTCTATAAAATATCGCATGGTTTTCTCCGCATGAATCGCAATTTTGTGATTGAAATTAAATTTGGATGGCGCTCACGCTGAAGATTACAAGCAGTATAAACTGAAAATCAATCCGCTGTGTCGTGCGAACCATAAAAAAAAGTACCGTGCGCGTGTCGCACCATGAAAACGGCCAAATAAAGTACTCATGCAGAATAGCGCCCCGCAGCTCACAAAATTGGGGGCAATCACAAAGGGCGATGCTTTTGCTCCTTGTATGCCGGGTAAAACAAAAACAAAAACAAAAAAATAAAAAAAAATAATCTAAAATTTGGCCTGTATTGGCGATACCATAGCGATACCCAACAGATCCACTCAGGATGATGGAAAATCTAAAAAAAATATATTACTTTTAGGTTTTGTTTTGAAAGATGAATGTGAGGTGTTTAGCTTTGGCAGTTATTCGGATTATGTTTTACTCTTTAATTTTAAAGTAGAACTGCGAATTTTACCTACTCGTTGATTCATAAGTTACAGTTTTTTTACGAACCAAAATAATTTTCTCACATGGCCGTGTGTTATCATTCGTCATAAAATTTAGCACTATTTGGTAATGTGTCTTCTTACATTTATTGAACAGTTATTGGTTAAACACCCCAAAAACTGTTTATAGCTGTTAACAGTTTATAAAACAAAGCTGAAAGAATAGAATTTCATTTATTTGAACTTTTAATTTTATATTAAAATGCTTCCACAATTCCAGACTTTTTCATGCCAAGCCCAATATTCACAGTTAATAATTAAACCACCCTAGTTCTGATCGTTTCTTATTTATGGACTGTGAAGAAAACCTAAAATTATTTCCGATATCACAATTATGCGAAATTTTTGTTAAATATCTCTCAAATATGCTTAATTGACAAGAATATGTCTTATCCCTGGAGTCTATTTGAAAGAATGTGCAAATGTGAATATGTGTGAATGGAACAAAAATCGTGGCTGAGACTAATTACTGAGTTTGGGGGCTGGGTCCTAATCTAGGTATGTGCGTAGTGGGGGTAGCAGTGGACCTAACAGAGGCCCGCACTATTGAGTCATTAACAATGGCATGATATTTTGTGCGCAGATGTATGCACGTGGTTTCAGAAACACGTGCATTGTCAAAAAACATCTCAAATCATCACCAGTTATCATTCACTGCATTTTTAATAGTTTTATTACGTAGCGGTTTTCACTTTTAAGCACGAATACTGTGTAAGTATCTTAAAAAATAACGATCTTGATGTTTCCACGACGCGCAATTCAACATGTATCGACGTAGTTCTTTCTCGCCATATCGAAAAACTTGAAACAAAAGCGTACATCTCGTACTTCAGTACCCATCGTCCTCTTCTGTCCACAACTTCGCCTTGACCATCACATAACTTTATGTATGTGTTTGTATGTATGTATGTATATACGTATGAATCTATGTATCTTTGTACGCATATAGTGTATATAACAGATCGAAAAAATACATAAAACCATTTAAATCTTTCTTTTCATTTATTATATAAGACATATTCATGTCTACTGTGCCATCGAGAAGCCATGGCACTTTTTTTTTGTTTCAACTTTTTGAATTTCAATAATTATTTTTCTGCAATGGTATGTTCAAAAATCAAATGCGTTTGGTAGGCTTATTATATAGATAAATTTGAAAAACAAGGCTTCTATATCAATTATTCAAGACATTGTTATTAATAATGTTTCCGAACATTTAAAATTTTACATGAAACTATATGATATTTACTTAGTAGTAATTAGTTATTTCTGGGTAAATACATATAAGCAGCCTTTTATCCATAAAGCTTTTGTCGAGTCGGTTGTTAAATTGGCGGTATTTTGCATGAAATCATCCTTCATTCATATCTTATATCTCCAAACGTGCGCCTAATTTCGCCTTCATGCGGAATGGGTTCCGTTTTGCTCTTATATCATTATTCATACCAAAGCAAAGTCTCATTTCTATTTAACTTTTATCCTTCGCTCTGGGCTACTTCGATATTGTGATCGGTTGAAATACAGTTGTTGAAAAAAAAAAATAAACCTTACTACCCCCCACAATGGTGATAAAAATGTTGAAATGCCATTCATAGTGACGCGCTGAAAACTCATTAAATTAAAATAAAAGTATTCGCACTTAGCTTTCTGTTTATTTTTTAAGAAAGACAATGAAGTCGCCGTTCATCATATTTTGTTACTTTTGAACTCAGGGAAATGTTCCCATGAAATGTAATCGTAATCTGAATTAGAAGTCCTGAAACTTAATCTGTTCCGATCAGTAAAGTTATATGTGTGTTTTTCTGCTATTTGGAAAATTGATGGAAATTAATATAGTTTATGTTTTATATCTTTTAATTTTTATTTGACTTTAATTTAATAATATGCCAATGAATGTAAGGTACAGAAGTAGAAGCACGATTTTTTGTAAGACACATATATTAAACAAATGCCAAAAGTTATTCACTAAACTTTGTCTAATTATTTGAAAAGAATTTTAAAAAAAACAGCACCATAATGCCATTATTATTTTGTCTATAGCAATTCTCATTATGATGAAACGAACAATCCAAAAAATGCGATATCGCGTCAATTCTTATAAGTGGTATGCCGCTGTCTATCACTGAAAACATGTAACGGCCATTGTCATAGAAAAGGTTTTACAATTTGGTAATAGTTCGTCATGAACTGAAAAAGTTATTGCTTTCGGGTTGATAAAAAGTTGGCATAAGTTAAAGCAATTTAGTGCTATTTTTACAAAATTAAAATTAACCATTGCCTAAATTTCAATTCAATTTGCAGTCAAATCTAATAAAGATATGATGATCAAAAAAGGACAGCTATTTTAATGCTTTTAAAATAAATAAAAAGTCAATACTAATCGTGACTAATAATTGAGATAGTCTACATTTTTGCCAGAACAGATCATCCTTCTCCTTTCACTGCATAACATATTATATATGTATATTAGGTCTACCGGAAAGTTCTGTCCGTTTTTGAAGAGGAAGATGATACAATTTTTAACATATTTAACTAGATTTATTGTACGATATAATTTCTATCGTTGCTTATGACTTCTTCCCAGCAGGATGGCAATTTATAAAACCTATTTTTGAAGAAAATCTTTGGATGCGAAAAACTACAGCAGCACTACTTTAAACGTAAACGTTTTCTTCATTTTTTAATTTTTTCCTCATCAAATAATTTTGTAAAGAAAGGAATAGGTGGAATTCTGATGCTTAAGGTCTGGGGAGTATGGTCGATGCGAAAGAATTTTCAATCCTAGCTCTGAGATGTTCTGGGGAGTCGCCAAAGCCGCATATGGTCTAGCATTATCGTGATGCAGTGTGATTTCCTTTCTATTGAATATTGTCAGCATTTTTGCTTGGTACTTTGTTAACTCGTCCATTTGTTGACTGTATCTCTCCGAATTTAGCTTTTTCTCAAAAGCTCATAATGGATTGAACCTTGCATGTCCCACCATATACACAGTATTCTCTTTTTAAGGATCAAGCTCGGTGTAGAGGTGAAGAAGGCATGTTTTCCGGGTTCACGCTGTTTTCCTTATGATTTTTTCATACGTAATCCATTTTGCATCATTTGATATATCATGGTCTTAAAAATATCGTCATCAACCACAAATAGTCGCCCAGAGCGTGGCTTATCACTAAGGCCGAAATCACCTGCTTTAAATTTTTCGAACCATCTCCTACGCGTTCTGTCCGAAATAGCATCTTCACCAAAAACTTTTAACAAATTTCGACACGCTGACAATGACATGAGTTATCTTTGTTGTAGTTAATTTCGAAGGGCACATAATAAATGCAATTATAAAGATATACAGCCACATATAACTAAAACGAATATATTCAAATTTGAAACGAAATTATCGGACAGAACTTTCCGGTAGACCTAATATTATAATTACAGATAGTGTCTATATTTATATATACTATATATATATATATAAATTTTCCAAATAGCAGTTAATAGACTCTAAAAAAGAGTGAATAGAAAGCTGATTGCCAGCTATCTGAAAATAATTCATTTCATTATTGTACGAGCAGTAAAATTTAAAGCAAAGGATTTCTGAGTTAAAATGATCGCTTCGCATCGCCATGTGAACCGTCGAACGCCCTACGAAGTTCAGTAGAATAATTTAAACAAAGGCCGCCCCATGAAGCGGTATTGCAATGTTGAAATTGAATAACAATTCCCAACTTAGGTGGAGCTGGTTGAAGTGAGAAACTAAACTAGCACGGTCTGCTCTGGTTGGTTTTCGATCGTTCGGGGCCTGCCGAGCACTCGTACTTTGCAAGCGCCATCTGCAGCGTCCAGGCATTCACCAGCTGGCTTGTCGACATCCTCCGAGAACTGGTGCTTTTTATGGGCGTATTCAACATTTAAAGCTTTGCAGGAACTTGAAAACGACCAACTTTTATTGCTATCACTTTAAGGTGTTCAACATCAATTTCATTCTCCAGTTGCACTTGCTGCAGCCCCGCTGAAAGGAGTCCGCCTGCCTAGGACAGTATCCTGTATAAAATTACACACTATCTGCCGCCCGCCGACGCTCGAACCACCGACTGAAATGGAAAAACTCCCAAAATAGAGAGCATCTTGCATTCAGTACAGGAAAGTAGAAAAAAGCTACTAAGCGGAAGTATTATTGCTTCCGGGAGGAAGTGCCTTTGAAACTAGGGCACCGCGTCGCGGTGGGAGGTCTGTCTGCAGCTACAGCAGTGCAACGCCTTACCCCAACCGGGGTTGCTCCCGGTGCGGGTCGGGGAGTTGCATCTTCTTGGGAACGAAGTCATCGTACCGGTCGATGGAGCGATTAGTCGCCAGTAATTAGCTGAATTTCATCGTGTTATGAATCCACTTAACGAACTTTTGACGGCCCTTAATGAAGGCCAATTAGACGTTTTTCGTGAAATAATGCGATTTTTTCCTCAAACACTTAGAGATGCTGCCCGTAGTGCTGTCGAGCATCGCGGAGTCAAAATGGACATTTAATGGGATTTTAATCCGGTGATGCTCTAATTTCCGCGGCCTTTAATCCAACTGCTATGCTCTAGCAGGCTTAATATTCGCGGGATAAGAGGATTTCTTCCATCGACGTTATATTAATTTTTGCCGCTTTTATGCTACATTCTATGCGAAGGCGGCTTCTCCGAGAAGAACCCCTGAAATCCTTCTATTTTCAGCAACTTGTCTTTGGTAAATGCAACGTAAATCTAATAAATGAAAGTAAATTAGGGGAAATGTAGAAATATTTTCCTTGACCATTTTAAATTACTCTTGAGATTTTCGACCAGAGAGAGAATTCTTCAATGAGTGAAAATACAAACGTTAATCTCGGCATCAAAATATATTATAATAAATTCTGTACCCTTTTTTATTTTCAAATAAAAAATCTGAGCAATTATAAAAGAATATTTTCTTTTAACAATTTAAGATATCAAACTTAAATTAATTCTAAAGCTAATCAACATTTATTCCCACGCGAAGACAAATTAAAATTAATATTCAAATGCACTGCACTTATACACTCGAGTTTTTGAAAGCGTTTAGCGAATTTTTGTTCTTTTGATCGGAGATAGGAAAAAGGGTGCTATAACCAAATTTGGAGAGTAGAAAATGGTAGAATTTTTGGTTATCTTAAATGAATTTGAAAATCAACATTTTTAAAATTTAATTTAATTTAAAATGGCTTACTTTCAAATCCCCCTATAAATATTATGCAATGAAACAGACGTTATTTTAATAGATCCATTTTATTTAATTTGACATCTAGTCTACCCATACGTAAAAGAAAATTATAAATTTTTAAAATAACCTTCAAAGGAATTTCTACTTTCTTAAAAAGTAATAACCTTTACACAATTTTTTTGTTTTTGTACAATTTAGAATTCTAAAATTGCTTTCTCCTTTTCGTGCACCCGGGAACTACACCCATATGGCACTTTCTGTGCGTTATTATTTTTTTTTTTGCTTTATTTTTATTTATTTCCTATTTTTAACATTTTTATTATTATTACTTTTTAACCAGGGTTTTCATATGGGAATCGAACCTATAACCTCGGAATGGTAAACCTTTAAAACAGAAAACTTAGTATTTATTATTTTTTATTAGTTTCAAAAAACTATATAAATACTAACAAATAATTACATGAAATCTTTCCTTACATAATTGATTAATTCACTTTTAAAATTATTTAGATTTATTATACCTAGTAGTGCCATAAATTCTGTCACAACTTTAAAGAAGCATAAAATCTAAAAATAAAAGATAATATGTTTATTCCAACGAAATTTATTTTAATAAGATATTGTTAATTAATTAATAAAAGCTTTACTCGAAATGACCTCCTTTAGCTTTTATACAAGCTTTTAAACGTTTTGGCCACTGGTCTATAGCGGCACGCACGGTATTCAACGACATTTCATTTGCTGCTTTCTCCAACGATTTTTTCAGACTGTCCAAATTACGGTGGGGACTTCTACAGGCCTTGTTCTCTAACTCTGCCAATAATGCATAATCCAGCGGATTTAAATCTGGCCTCCCGGATGACCAATCTTCTTGTGCAATAAAATCAGGAATGTTGTTGCGAAGCCACTCCTGTGTGAGCAGGAGCAGAGTCTTGCTGGAAGACCCAATGTTGTCCACCGAAGAGAGTTTGCGATAAAGATTTCACAACACCTTCCAGCACGTTGGTTTGATAAACCGCCGCACCGGTTTTGACACCTTTTTCGCAAAAATGGAGTGTTGTGATACCTTTATGGGATACACCCCACCAAACCATTATAGAAGCTGGATGATGGCCTCGGTGCACCCTGGGAACCATTTTTTTAGCTTCTTCTGATGATGTTGCATAAACCTTATCATTTTGTTTATTAAAAACTTGCTCCACAGTAAAAATTTTTTCGTCGGTAAAGAGGATGTTGTCATGACCATTGGTTGCGTGCCAAAGCAAGAGACTCTTGCATCTTTCCAATCTTATTTCCTTTAACCGTGGAGTCAACATGTAGGCTGTTGACCGACGATAAGCCTTCATATAAAGATCATCTCGAATGAGTCTACTCATCGATCTTGTGACGATTTCCAACTCCCTCGACAAAACTTTTTTTTGCGCAGTGGATTTCTACGGATGCGCTCTCGGACAGTTTTGATGGCACTGACTGTTCTAACGGTACGTGGACGATCGGTCCTCGCTCTATCATCTATGCCTAAGGTTTCATTAAATCGTTCTATGGCACGATAAATGAATCTTTTTGTTATTTTTAGCGGTTTCAACAAATTCAAAATTTCAGAAGCATTTTTTCCAAACTTATGGAGTGATATTACAGCGATACGATTATCTTTTACTCCCCACTCCATGATTACGAGTCAAAGACTGTCACCAAACTCATCGGAATATTACGACGTACAGTTTATTTGTTACAAAGTGCAACATAACGGTACAATTCCAGGCTAATTTCTGAGAAAGCGCGCATTAGAAATTGTGTGACAGAATTTATGGGAAGACTATGTATTATATAGTATATTCATCAAGTTTGTTATATAACTGCAATACTCTATACATTAAGCTATTCTATGTTTTGCTTTGCTTCTATAATATAAGATAAACGTACAAGCATATCATCTGCGGATCTAAGATTGTAAGGCTGCACTTCACTTACATTACTTAAATTACTTGACAGGTACTGGCTAACCAGGTATAACTTGAACATAATTCTTTCTGTAAAACACAACCACTTTAAGGCAAGGGTACACTTATTTGTCGTTCAACGTTTAGCGTTTAGGCAGTACAGTGACGGTGGGATTGTGCCTGTTGAAGTCGACCGTGCTGCATTCGTGATATTTTTCAGAAATTAAGGAAACCAAAGTGGAAATGCATTGTAAACCCAAACCGTTTTCCTTCTTTATAACAAAAAGCAACATATCTTCGTTTTATAATAAAGAGGCAAATCGATTATGGATAAATGTAAAAGTATATTGATCTGATTGCACGATCGACCTGTTTGCTCAACTTTAGGGTTTCATGATCCCGCTTGTTGGAAAAGTCAACCGATGCTATTTTATCCGACGATAATTATTATCAATGATGATGCTGTTTACATTTGCTTTTTACCATAAATATTAGTCGGGGCCTCGGGTGGTATAGGTAGCTGAGAGGTTTAACTGTTATGTACAAAGTGTGCCATTCCGAGGTTGTGGGTTCGATTCTCATATAAAAGCTCTGGTTAAAAAGTAAACATAACACAGAAAGTTGCCATATGGTCTTAGTTCACAAGTTCACGCAAAATAAGAAAGATTTGAGAATTTACTTCTAAATTTTAAAATAAAATAGTAATAATAATAATAATAATAATAAATTATTAATTTTTAACCTAATTTGTATCGTCCGTATATAATTTACAAAAGTCGCAGGGTTACACTGTTCTTCAACAATTTAAACTTTTTTAAATATTTAAGGATGGTATAATCCCTTTCATATCATTTGTCTGTATATGTATTGATTTTTCAATGCACTTGTATTCCGCAAAATAAATTAGGTAACCATCAGTGAATAAGTAAGTGACAAAATCAATGAAAATTGGATGTTAAAAATGATTTTTTATACACATGAAATTGAGTATATTACACAAATTTGAATAGCACATCTTAAAACTTTTAAAATCTGAATTGTTATGTACACCAGAATACGATTAAATTTAAATTAAATTTATTTATTCGCTTAATACAAGCTATAAAAAAAATACTTAAATACTTAAATATATTACATGTCGAATTCCTTTGAGAAAAGTTTTTAGCACCTTCCGAACTCTGCTGTGTTACCAATCCACTGGAATATTTCGTCAGTATCCTCTCTTGAACTCTTTAGTAGTGCTTAATTTTATTCAACTTTTTAGTAGTTTTCTTGTATTTCTGAATAATACAGAGGATGGCTTAAACTGAAAAGGAAACTTGTCTCATTGTCATTACTTCCTTCTATTCCCAATTTCCTATTCTCAAAAGTAAGAGATATCTATCGAACGTAGTGAAATTTGAGAAATTCCAACTACCTCAAATCTCTCAAAACTTCCATTGTTGTAGCATTCTTGCACATGCTTCCATTCAGTAAGATGAGTAGCACAACATATATTGGCAAAATGTTTGATGGTGATATGTGATAACAGTTTCGGACTGCCTCTCCTTTCTGAGAAATAACGCGCACCTTACAATGGTATCGGATTGATTCCTTTTTGATATTCGATGTAGTGCAGTTTATCAATTTAATTTTAGGAGATAGTTCATGCTTGTTATAAATTATTGTCTTTTTTAAAGTAAGTATATCGATACACTTGGCTCCTATATTAGGATATTTGAAAGAGAAATAGTACATAGTAAGGTGTTTTTGGTGGATTTTTCTTTAGTTTGTGTGTAATGAACATGGTTAATGTTGTTATATACTCGATTAAAATATAGTATTGGATTATTATCAATCAGGTTTGTTTGACCCGACATCTAATATCACTTTAGGATTCAAGGTTAAAAGTTGTACCAGAGGATTTTTATTGAGCTGACTATTTTAAGCATATAGTATAGATGCTGTGGTAAATTGCTTCGAATTGGCAGCAAATTTGATTTGAAATTTCAGAATTAACAATAGTGGTAAAAGCCTACATATTTTAAGGGAATTTTAATGAAATAAAAGATCATTTTGGATCTGGCATTTTGAATTACCAGATCGTGTCATTTAGTCATCATGGGATCACCGTGGAGATTTAAATAGTAAAATTAATCAAAATCGAATCACAAATGGTAGAAACATCACGTAACATACATAAAACTGAAACAAATAAAAAATATAACTGAATTGAGAGCTTCTTCCCTTTTTTTTAAGTCGGTTACCAATATGCAAGCAAGGTATAGAACTGTGCCAATTTATATGTTGATAGCTTTATAATGACTGAAAATGTGAAGCATGAAGAGACATACCAGAGGGGCTACGAAGTTAAATCAATAAGATTGCGTTCCTTAATTTTATTATGCAACCTTAATTTCAATTGAAAGTCATTAAGTCGGAAGTCCTTTTCTATTATTTTTCATATATACTGAGTGCATCATCATAGCGGGGAAGAAAGTCATCATAAAACATAGCGGGGAAGAAACTCATTTGACTGGTTTAAATTCAAAAAATTATCGCGCCATTATTTTGATGAAAATAAGTTCTTAACTACTCCTAGATTATTTATACTCGTATTTCCACATCAGTATATTTCAACTTTTATCTTCTAAAAAACTAACTTTGTAAAGCCACTGAATCACATCATCTAAATTTGGCCACTTATGGATTTCACCTTCTTGAAAACTTTCCTATTTATCATGCATTCAACTTCGGGACATCTTTATTCGTTTTTCGGAATAACAAAGAAGCAGACTGCAATTTGACTTATCTGGAGAAATCTTTTAGGTCAGTTTTCTTCTTTTGCTCAGCAGTGCACCTTTCAGCGAAGTACTGCACCGCCCTCATCTAACCGACTAAATTTCCATAGAAATCAGTACCAATTCGCTTGCATATTTCTCCTGAAAATTTCATATCTATGAGCTCTTCGATGAAGAGAAATCGATAAGGGGTCGCATCGTTATCAGTGGTGTGAGAATAGAGCACTTGGTTTCTTTGCACTCTTATGGCACAGAGTTCCAAAGCATGAAAATTTCGTTCTGCTCAAAGGAGGACTCCTGTAACAAGGAACAACTTCTCAAACTTACTCCAGCTTCTGGGTTTTCTTAGCCATGTTCAATATCTGAATTTTATATATCTACTACTAGATTGGGGTCAATATGATACCTCCAAGGCCATGGGCTCCTAAGCATCCTCCAAAACGAGCAAAAAAGTATTAGACATAGCACGTTCCGCGTGAGACTTAACGTTTTCAATGCTGAAAATTTCATCTAAATAAATTTACTAAAATATCTTCATGCATTTTAAATGAAATTTGGCTGGAGTGTTACCGTTGTTACATCATTACATCAGCCTGAGTGGATGTTCCCGTCCTCGACATGTTTTGTTTCTTGCTGTTTGGCAGGAACATGCACAAATGTGAATTTCCATTTTCCTCTGCACTGTTTATCATCGACCAGGAAGACTTCGTTGGCCCAAGGAAGTACCCTTACACTTTTCCGTTTACCCTGCCGCTGTTTCCCCATGCAGCCTCCCTGTCTGGCGTTCTTCGAGTTCTTAAGCCGATAAGAAATTTTCAGAGTATGTCCTCCATAACTTCCACTGCTCATCGCCCGCTCCGCTTTCTTCCTCGAACAAGACTCGTTCCTTCATCAGTATGTCTCTCTAGGAGACGACGACAACCGGTGGAAGCGTTTAAAGCAGACAAAGGATAATTTCACATTTATTTAAGACTCTGATGATAACCCTAGGTTAAACTCGCTATATTTTGTCCCTGATAACGCGAGCTATGACGACCACTAACAATGCCATTATTCCTCTGCGATAAGTAATTTTTTTCTCACTTTAAATCGCTTGTTTAATGTTTGTCGCGTGTTCCATGCGCTGCTTCTTCGTAAAAGATACTCAAGTCCTTCGTATTCGAGAAGTAGGTAGTAAAGGAAGAAACAAGCTAGTAGTTGCGAAAATTTTTTTCTAGGAGGTTTGACAGGGAGTGCAAGACATCATGGGAAACATAACTAATGTAAGATTTATACACCTTGCAGTTTTCATTATGGCAAACCAAAGTTCTTTAGAATTCATTATCTCTTCCTGCTTTTTTCTGCTTATCGCTCGTAAATACTGCCTTATTTCTAGACACTTATAAAACTTGAATTAATTTGGGATCTTGTCTATTCGGTGGTTTATTTTAAATCTAATTTATTATTTAAATTGGTCCTTAATTAATTATCTTCTTCTATTCTGCAAATTATAATAATATAATTTTCCTTTACTTATTCCTTACTATAAGTCGTATTACCCGAATTCGCGCTCTTGTATACTGATATTGAATTTGCTTCCTGTTATTTTAATAATGAGTAAATGTTGGAGGTTAAGGATAGGTAATCATAAATAAATACTTCAATTTAATTTATCATTAAACTGTTATTCTTTATTTAAAATAATTGCACTAAGAGAAATCGTTCTTACTGCTCAGAGAGTCGTCTCTCAACTAAACTCTTATGCTGACTGAAACAATTTTTTAAACCGTGAGATCCTAGACCCTTTCTTTAAAAGTTTAAACAAATCAACAGATGGTCTAAGAAATATATTAAATAACAGACATATGGCACCTACGTATACTACAGTGATAAAACTATAAAATGAAAGGACTCCTTTCATGACCTAAGTGTTGTTGGGCATAAACTAGGATTAGAAGCCTTTTTCCTTAAATCTCATAAAGCATGTAAAAACTTGTCCGTTTAAAACCAGATGTTAATTTCCAACAGACATGCAAACATAAACATCATATTTTAGAAAACTAATAAAAATAAAATAAATATAAAATATTGAAAGATTCATTTTTGAAGAATTCAACAGTAAACTTTTTAAATTCGGCGGCTTTAATGCCGGTGGTAAGGCATTCAATTCGTAAACGGATTTAGAAAATTTCCAGCAGTGTCAGTTTTTTTTTAAACAAGTTTAAATTCATGTGTGAAATCGATTCTCAAGGATTTTAATGAAATATTGGAAAAATGTACATTTGAGGTAGAAAATGATAAACATATTGACAAAATGGTGTCAGTTAAAAACATATTTGATTTCAAAATTTTCTACAAGCTTTTTCAAAATTTTGTGGAATCGCGGCTAACTACTATGCGGTAATATTATATTTGTGATTGTTCTGCATCTGTGGAAAGAAAGTCCGGGAGCTAAGCCATTGGCCAGCAAAAATTTCCGGTTAAGGCTACCACCGTAAGGTGGCCATATACGAACCTTCATCTTCTGCTTAAGGATGATTTCAATAAAACAACCCAGTTGAGCATCAGCATGAAAGTTCTTCTTTATTCAAATTTGTTTCGCCTTTTATACAAATTTCTCTTACAACTACCTTTACAAAATTCCTATACTAATTCTTACAAATATGCTTAAATTAACAAAGTGCTTAACTAAACATGTCACAAAAACAAACCGTTGTTCTTAATAAGATCATAAATCGAACCCTGGGTCAAGTAGGTAATGAAATTCCTTAGGCAATTTTTATGACCCATAAAACTTTCATCGGTAACGATTACGATTACTTTATATTTTCCACACCTATACTACTTAGTTATGAACTAATCATTAAAAGTTTTTACCATAAACAACAGCCCAAATTAGCCTGAATATGCAAATAGTAAAGAGCTTTTCAGAGATCTGTGGGTGGACAAAATGTTCAAAAAAAGCCCAATACGATACTTGCTGAAACAATACCAACATCTAGAGTCAATTTACAAGATTATTTAAAACTTAAAAATTCAAAAATTTATACATTTAATAAATACTCGTACGATTTACATTTGAATGAAATCATTTCAAATTTGAAATAATGAATAATTGGAAATCGACACCGTTCTATTCTATAACGAAATTCTACATTGAACATACCCTTGAGAAACGTTTTTACTTATACAAAAGAAATTAAAAAAAGTCAATATATTATTATTAAAGAATTTTAAAACTTTATTAGGGGTAATCTACTTGAAAAACAATAATAATAATTGTTGTAGAAATCATTAGAATAGAATGAGTGATTGAGTGTTTTTTTTTTTTTTAGGACTTATAAGTTTGTTTTACATAAGGATTAGATCATTGACTGACCTCTAGCTTATGTTATTACGACTCTTAATTCTAAGTAATTTTTTATTCCTTCTCCTGAGGCCAGTGCTTCTGGGAGGTTGTGGGTTGCAGCATCCTACATCTCTGAGGTCCAGAATTGAGCCAATTGGTTGGGTTACAGCGGTTGTACCTTCTTAGCTAGCAGTTGTTGATGGTGTATTTCTTCTTCAGGCTGCGCTTGAAGTTCTTATAGAACTGGTAGAGCAGGGACAATCCTACCAGGGCTGTCAGGGTTAGTAAGATGGTTTCGATTCTCGTTGATACGACGTCTACTGGGCTGATGATAATCAAGTTGACTACCTCGCCTGTGTTGTCTACTTGTTTGGTTTGCGTAGTTCCCATGATTGAATTTGGGCTTTTTTTCCTGCGGTAGAATTTACATATACCGTTTGTGATGCTAATTGTAGGGGGTCGATTCGCTTTAGGCGCCTAAATTTTTCAGTGATTGAGTGATTTTGTTTTTTTATTTTGTTATTTGAAATACACATATAAAACTCATTTATTACGTGGAAAATTTTCATGTTTTCATTACCCCTAGCTGGGTCTCTCCTAACCTCTGACGATATACTAATAATCTAAGCCAAAAAGATGATTTAACGGAGCTGTTTCCTAAAAATAGTTTTATCAAAGTAGCGGAAGGGTTAAACTAGAAAACTTCAGACCTGAAGGCCCCAGGAACTTTTCGTCAACTCTAAAAATCTTTCAGATGAAATTGGTAAACAGTTTAAACAAAATAAATTCATAAATAAATTTTTTAAAAAAAACAAGGAAATAAGCAGATTACATCAAAAACTAGTTCAGTCGAAAAACTTCATCACTTTATTATTTTTTTTTTACTTTTTATATGGAGTAAATAGCTGGCAGTCATTCACTGATTTTAGTTATACCAAGGCCTACTTAAATTAGTTAACCAAAATATTTGAGTACAAAAATACGAGGTTAGAAGTTCTTTCAAACGCGTTTAAGATTTGTTAGATTAGCCTAAGACCAAGATTAAGTCAATTAATGCAAGATCAAGATCAACACCGAGTGTGCAAGGACCAAGACCAATAACAAGCCTATCATAGTCTTGCACTTGGTCTTGTTGCTTGCTCTATTGAATGCGGATTAAATTACCCTTATTATTACCTTTCTAACAAGGCACAACATGTCTAGGTTAAATAGATGTAGAAGAAGAAGAAGAAGAGGTTTATTAGAAAACCTTAACTAGTATCTTACTGTTTTATTGCCCTGTAAAAGTCGTAAAATGAACAAAATGTTTTAAAAAAGTAACGGAAATGTTTGTTTATCATACACAGGTATTACTTTTAATTGCTGCCGCATAAAAATTGTAAAAAGGTTAATGGAATTTATTTTATTGCCGTAATTAACTTGTCTTAGACAGCCATACTTGGGACTATCCTGATGCTCTGTTACTAATAAATAACCAAGGCAAAACCCGCGCGAGACAAGTCGCAAGATGATTAGGAACGTCTTCATACACAGCTTAGAAGGTTCTTTACCCAGAAAAGTTGCATCCATATCATCATATACCAGTACAAGGACTCCTGGAAGGAGATTCCGAGAGAAGATTGTAGTTTTTCACTGGCAATCGTTTAGTAGGACCATTCAATTTGCTCCAAGTGTTTATTAGCCAAATTAATACGAACTTTTTTGAGAATAGACTGCCAGAACTATTTTAAGATATCTCTTTGTATAATATAAGGTCAATATTTTACCAACACGATGGAGCACCAGCGCATACTGGTAACATTGCGAAGGTAAATGAATAATTTGCTGAGCGCCTATTGGACGAGGTGAACCAATTCCTTGGTCTGTTATGTCTTCAGACCTTACTTAATTGGACTTTTTGTTATGTGGATCGATGAGCGATGAAGTTTACTCAAGTCCTGTTAACATCAAAGAGGAATTAACTAGCAGAATTGGGACTGCAGCGACGAAAATACGGGACAGGCTGGCTGCAATACACTTAAAACAGGGAGTTAGAAGGAAGTGGCATGCATCGCAAGTGGCGGAGGACATTTTCAGCAGTTTTTGAATTATTAACATTAAATTAAATCGGTTTTTAATTAAACAAAAATTATTTTAGGGATAATTTTATTTTAATTTCTTTAAAATTCGATTCTTTGTAAATTTACCAGGAAAAGTTTTCCACGAATAAATTTCCATATTTTTTCTCTACTTAGATACGCTGTACCTTGTTGGAAAGGTAATAAGACAGGCAAGTCGATTAAAATAATAAATAGTTATGTACGAATTATAAGAATTGCGCCAAAAATGTGAGAAAAAGCTACTCCCCCTGCAGTGGGCGGTGGTAGGTCAGCATTGGAAAGGATATTGGTGTAGTAGATGTTTGGCGTGAGTTGCGTTAAGTTGATTAAAAGATAAAACAACACTGTAACAACAACTGTAACAACCCTTTGAGGTTGAGATTGCCCGCCCCCCATGCCTTACAATTTTTGTTTGTTTAAGTCAGATCTTTCAGTCATTCGTTTTGGCATGCCCACTAAAAAACACCCTACATAAAACAATTTAAGCTTTTTAAAATAAAACGTTGAGATTTACAGTGATATCACTTCCTTTTTAATAGATATTCTTAAGGATGTTTTCACTTTGTCCGAATTTTTGTTTAATTAAATCAATAAGAAAAAAAAGCGTGCTCTTTCTTTTTCCTTAGGTCGTAAAACAATTCACCAGAAACTTTTTATTAGTCTCATTTGTTAACTTGTGGTTGATCCCTATTTTGCTCCGCCGAAAAAAATTCTGTATATCTAATAAAAACTAAAAGATATATTACAAAGTTCGTCTGATGATAAGAAAATGATTCCGAAGGTTGTAAGAATAGTCTCGGCGATGAGGAGAGATCAAGTTACAGACTCGCTAAAATAGACGCAAAGGGTTTCCCGTATCGCTCGAATGAGCATACAAAGTGCAGACGTCACTCGTCACTGACAATGAAATTCCAGAGCCCTGAATGAGAAGAAGAAATCATAGGGCCGCATCCCTGGGGCTACATCGGCATATGTGGGCACTTTACATCATCACAGGCCTTATAGCTTTAGCTGCCTCTTGGCTCCTTGGGAATGACTCCCTTTGCCCGTTCTCACGCCCTGTCAAGGGAAAGGAATTTCCTTAATCTCACTTCAATCGCATTTTCAGTTGGATTTTCGGTGAAAATAAAAATACGAACAAGAAATAGAAAAATCGCAAAAAGGAAAAAATTTTGGGGAAATAGGAAAAAGATAGGATAACTGGAAAGAGAGGAAAGTGTTCCTTGAGGGCAATGGGGGATTCGCTTTCAGCCAATATATGTACATATAAATTGAAATTTTGTTTGAGTTAACTATTCGTCCCCTACCCTTGCAGACCCGCCACTCCGCCGGCCTGCTGCAATGAGGGGGCCCCGTTGTGCATTAGCATTTTTTCCCTTCTAACTACAAAGAAGGACTTTCTTTTCATTCCCGAACTCTGACGGAGCTTTTTGCTCAAAATCATTTACTATTGCGCTTAATATCATAAATAGCTCGGAATTTCGTGCACAGAGTTTGGATAAAGTGATCCTCTCCAGCGCAAGCTGCAATGCAAACATCTTTGAGCTTATAACGAGTGACGTTTACGAAAAATGCATCAAGTAAATGTTGAGAAAATGCTCATTCAGGAGTTTACAAAACTTCTTTCTAGAATCAGCCAGATGTTTACCTCTAGATAAATAAACACCATAGAGTGATGATCTTATTAAATAGAAGCTGATCTGAAAATCAGAAACATTTTGAATTTTCAACTTGCCAGTTTTGTATCAAGCCGGCGTGATTTCTGTGGTAGATTACAAGAAAAAATGCTATGTGTTTTACTTCAGCAATTTGCCTGTTTTAGAATTAATAAATATCACAGTCAATTTAAGTCGCAGAAATAAAATTCATTTCAATTTATTAACTATAAGCACTATAATAAGCAGGTTGAAAATAAGAAATATATTTAAAATACTACTTTTAACTCGAGGCAGGCAAAACAAATATCAATTTTTGTAATTCAACGGAGATAAAAAAAAAAATACATCGACCATAGTCACACGGTCAATCGTCCGCGCCAACTTCAAAAATTTAACTTTGAAAAATTGTGAGCAGGCATGGACTTTGTAAAAACACATTTTTTTTCCTTGTACTGACCACTACTTTTTCTGCGGTATTGTTTTGGGTTTTTATGTTGTATCCAAAAGAATTTTACCTTTAAAAGGCTTCAAAATCTGTCTGCTGGAAATCACGTGCGAATACAACCTCCTCAGTAAGGATCATACAGAGGAATTTAATCAAAACTATTATTATATTGCACATAAAGTTTTTAAGACTTCTGATAGTAATGATTATAGTATATTATCGCCATAGAGAAAAGTGCAGTATTTATAAAGCGGGTAGTTTTAAGTAATGCTGTGTTTCAATAAATTCAAAGACAAATTTTCGTATTATTGCGACAGAGTTTTTCATAAACGCTGTGCTAAACTATCTAAGAACGTGTTTGACGTAATCTTAAATAATCAGAATATATACTGGAAATGTTTAGTTTGTTCAAAAATGGGTGCCCCGGACTCTTCCTTGCAGCTGAAATCGGTGTTCAGTGAAATTTTTGAATTAAAACACTTGATTTCTTTAATTACATCAAAGTTGAATTTTTGTATGCTTAATGTTTATTCACAGTCGGTCCGTAGGCATTCATCGACAACGGTTTCTGCGCATAAAGCGAATACCATCAAACGTTCTAAAGCGTCTACCACTAAGGAAGCAAAACGTGCTCGTCTTTAATCAGCTGAGCCACAACGGGCTACAAATGAATCAGTAAAACTCGGTAACGATATTGCTCTGGCTGGACCTCTTACCCCAAGAAGTGTTTGTGTTCAGTCAGCTGAACCACAACGGTATTCATATGTATAAACCATCAGCTGTGCCAAATGCTGATGCTGTTAGGGTTGCTACTCCTACTCCAACTCCTACTAAAGAATGCGATCAGCACTTTCAAGCTGATACCAATTATGAGTTAATTTCTGCTGCTCCCATGGTGGCTGATGGATGGCACCAGATGAAGAGAAAAAGTCGTGTTAAAAAAATCGGCTAATTTTCAACCGATTTATAAGTTTTACGCGGTATGAAATGGATTCATCTCTCCCGTTTTCGGCCATCATTATTAAACATATGTCTTCTAAACTAAAGTTGGAAAAAGAACTGGTGAAGTATTTTCCGCTGATTAAAAAGGATGTGGGCACCTCGACACTTAAGTTTGTCAATTTTAAATTGGGTGTTTCCCAGGCATTATTGAGCAACTTACCGTTCGTATTTGCTCTAAGGAATCCTCGTTATTAATTTATGTCTATTATATTCCTCAAACTTCAAACGGGGAGATATATAAAGAACATCTGACTTGTAATCTAATTCTTGCCATCGACGCTATCTGACGGTGAGCATATTTGCGTATTGGGCGATTTTAATTTGGGTAATGTTACATGGACCCATATTGATGATGATACATTTCTTACACATACAAATATCTCATCTGAAGCTGAATCTGTGATTTTAGATAATATGACTGGTCTAAGTTTGTTTCAAGTCAATTTAATTTGTAATTCTTTGGGTAGATTATTAGATTTAATTTTTATTTCTGAAGATATATTTTCGAGAGTATGTAAATCTTTGTCTCCATTACTTAAGTGTGACTTTCATCATAGGACATTAAAATTTAACGTTTCTATTTACAAGTTTGCTCAAGTAAAGTCTTGTATTATATCTCGTGAATATAACTTATGCAAAGGAAATAATTTAAGAGGATGACTTCCAGAGATTATAAAACAAGAATAAATTTTATTTAATAAATAGTTATTTGAAAATATATGCTTAGTTATAAAATAGACTATTAAAATTTGTCACTAGACCAACTATTTTGCATTTGGGTAGTATAATTTTTTATAATACCTATATGGAGTGCCTAATTAGTTGCTCGCAAGTGTATATCGACAAATATTTCTTCAATAATATGTGAAGTTGTTATCAACGCAGCAAGAATATTTTCTAGACATAAAATCAGAATTTTCAATTAACACTCCTTTCTTTAATTTTCTTGTTTTTATTTTATAACAATATCTGCATGTATTGAAAAACTTAAAACATATTAACGTTCCCCTCCCCTTGCCTCAAAAAGACATCACAAAACGTTTCAGTATTCATGGCAGCGCTGAGGCTGTTTCAGGATTTTAAAACATTTGAATAAAACGTGCGGCTAGCAGACGGGCATTTAATGTAATTAGGCGACTTAAATGCAATGGTCGTTGTCGTCCAAAATTCTTTACCCTCGAAACGAATCTCGTTTAGACGTCAGCTGGGGTTATAATCGCGTGTTCCGGTCGGGGACTACCGGGGTGACGTACCCAAAGTCTGTTTTAAATTGTCCACTCTATTCGCCGCGGCTTATGTCTAAAATCTTGTCACCCCATTGAGGTACTGTCAAGGGAAATTACAAAACCACCCACGAATCCTTACTTCATCGGCCGAATGTTATCTTCTTCGCCAGGGAGCCCAACGAGCAGTCTATGCCGAAAATAAGATATGTACCGGCAGCCAATAGGTGTTCGTCCTACGTAAATTTCACATGGACCCCAAGGATCCCTCAATTAACATCGAAATACTGAAAACCCTGCCGAGGGCGAGCTGGGTAGCGTCGGCGCCGACGAGAAGGATGGTCTAATAATCCCAGTGGGAAATGAGAGAGCTTTTCATTTGATGAGACAAATAATTAGATTTTTGCAATTATGGCGGCAAAATAAAATTCAGATCCCTAAGGGACGCTGTAGCGTAATACATAGAATCATCCCAACGCTACGCGTATCTTTCGTAGATGATTTCGACTAGGGTAGAAATCCCTCACATGTACCGGACAATGTTCAACCTCTCGGACTATTTACCTGTGTTGGTCGATAATCGTTTATTACTTTTACTTTATCTCTTACTAAAAACAAAGACACATGCACGAATCCGACAAATGAAGAACATTCGTAAAGTGGGACCATACATTCTTGAAAGTCTGGGACGGGTTCCTGGTCCTTGGGGAGAATCGACCTCGAAGTTACGAAGAAGGTAAATGACTAAATAACGAGTTGAGAAGCGCATTCGAATTAACCCAGCGATTGTATCATTTCAAAATTTTGTAATCATGACGTGATCAGAAATACATATGCATGCACAGCATGCAAGGTGAAATGCCTTGGAGAAATCACCGGATTTCGTATAAGCAATTATGCAATTTAAAGGACTTAATGGATTTTCAGACTTTAAAGTGATTGAATTTGTAAGGTGAAAAATGTTGTACAACTGTGTTATATAATTAAATAACAATAGAATTATAAGAATTGAAATAAACTAAACTTTCTAACTCTGGCTCTATCCAGTTCCGACAAGGTTGAAAAGTAAAAATCAGCTGAATTTTCTAAGTAAGAGTAGAATGAATTGAATTGTTAGACAAATAAACTCGAATTGCTATGTAAAAAAAGGTTTGTACTATCTGGAAATATTAAAATATATTCTAGGAATAAAATTAGGATCTTGGGTATGCAAGATGCGATTGCGTTTTAAAACATTGCCGTATGCCATATGTTGGGGTTGTTTTTCTGTGGCAGGATTTCAGTCCTTTATGACGATATTCAGCAACTGACATCGTAGCGCTCGCTAAATGTCGATATGCAGTCCTTTAAGGTGGAGTAAAAATAAAGCAGACAGATTTCCCGATTTTTCTAAAGAGCAGGCTATATCGAGTTGTAGGGGCCTCGGGTAGCATAGCTGGCTGAGAGGTTAGGCTGTGATGTACAAAGTTTGCCATTCCGAAGTTGTGGGTTCGATTCCCATATGAAAACTCTGGTTAAAAAATAAAAATAATACTGAAAGTTATCATATGGGCTTTAGTTACTAGTGCTCGAAAATTAAGAAAACAATTTGAGAATTAAATTCTAAAATTGTAAAATAATAAATCATTTTTCAACAAATACTATTAATTTGTGTTAATTATTTTTTAGTATATCGAAAATAGAAAAATTAACCAAACAATTTGCTGAATTGACAGAATCACGCCCTGGCCTACAGTTGTGCCAGCCGGTTGTTAATATTGGAAGACCGGATTGTATTTTTACAAAGTATCCTCACTTTGCCTTTGTATTTTGCTTGGTAACTCGTAATTTTGAGGAAAGTCAGTATTGACTATAATTTTCCATTGGTTTAAGAATATCAATTGATTCTTTAAAATTTAAATCTCAAATTTTGTTTTATTTCTCACAGGTTGGAAGCGTGAGAGTCCCAGTTTGAGGATGGCTTAATCCTCAATTAGTATTCGAAAGGTTGTTCGCTGTGGTTTTTTGCTATTATTAAGAATTAAATTTTTGTTACAGCCGGTTAAACGATATCATTTTGATAAATTTATAATTAAGATGATAATTGTATGTATAAAGAGGAAAATTGTTAAGTAAATCCTAGGACCTAAGAGTATCTGTACAAAAAGAATAACCTACACAGGAGTTTCGCGCACTCTAAATTAATTTTTCACCATGAAAACTGCGATTGAACAAAGTAAGAAAATGAATTTTAACATTTAGTTTTTTAATGTATAACCAAAACAACAAAAAAACTAATTCATAAAATTTGTTGTACACGTGTTTTGGGAAATTTTCAGATGATTCTTGAAAAATACCATATGGACTGTGCGTAACAATATTTCGAACAAAAAATACGGAGTGCTTCCATAATATCCTTTGGGGAAAAAGTGTAAATAAATGTTTTTTTTTTTTTATATCAACATTTCTACCTAATTACATGTATCAGCTTTGCTTAAGCTCTAATATATATTATTATAACTTTTAACCTAATGATATTTTGACCGATAGATGCCGAAATCTATGTAGCCGTTGTTCCTATTATGGTTATTTTGCATCCGTCCGAATTATTTCAGTGTTAGCATTCCGCGTATCCAGTCTGCTGAGCTGCATCTGGTTTGGTGGTTCGGGTAGATGGTTTTGTTGAGCGTCCTTCTACGGTTGGCTGGTGCTGTATCTTTTCTTGAGGCTTCTCCTGTAGTCCTTGAAGACTTAGTACAGTAATGATATGCCTACTTCAATCGTCAACACTATTAGGATTATCTCTATGTTCTCCGCCTTTATGTCCTGGGGATTTAGAATCACGGTGTTTATTACTTCACCGGTGTTGTCGACTTGCTTTGATTGAGTATAACCCATGACTGCTGATCTTCTTTTCTTGAGTTCTGTTTTTGTGGCTTATATCGATTTCTGTTCTGCGCAGTCGAGCGGATCATTTTTCCTTAGCCTAGCAAATTGTTTTGCTACTAGAATTTTTCTGGCTGTAGGGTTAGGGTGGTATTCGAGTCTTGCCAAATATCTTTTGCTGATTTTATTGATTTCCTCTTCGACCTCATTAATTTTTGTGTCCATAAGCAACCTTTTGTTGCGGACGTAGCAAGGTGCTCCAGTGATGTCTCTTATTATTTTTGACTGCGCTCGTTTAATGACTTCAATTCTTGATTGTTTTACTGATCCCCATAGTTGTAATCCGTAAGTCCAAATTGGTTTGATTATGCTTCACATACAAAAAACTGTGTTGGTTAATCAACAAGAAGAAAGTTAAACCTAGATACAAAAATTGCGGTCTACAGAAGCATAATCAAACCAATTTGGACTTACGGATTACAATAAATGTTTAAAACATAATTTCCAAAGAAAGAAATTGCTTTTTAAAAGATGTAATCTTGCAGAGGCTTCCAAGTAAACTTTTACTCTAAATTATTGTTAGTAATAAAACTGATCTTAATTTAGTGCAAAACTTTACTTCTATATACAGGGTATTTCATAATGGGAGTAACAGGGTGATTCGTCGATGGTATGCACATATTTAAATCGTAAAAGTGTAAAGTTACTCCGTTAAGAAAAAACCTTTAAGTTGACTACTAGAAATGATTTTTACGTGATATTATTGGAAGTGTATACAAAATGTATATGTTACTTCGTTTTGAAAGTAATTTTGGAGCAATTGTTATAATAAAATTAAATTTATTTTTTTACAGTGTGGTTTTTGTAATAAATTAGTTAAGTCTATACCAAATTCACTTGAGGAAGGGATTAAAATATATGGAAAAGTCGTAAAATAATAATTGTATGAAACCCTCCCGTCCCCCACCTTTTTAAACCAAACAAATATCTTAAAACAATTTCAGGTTTAAATGGTACTGCGGTACCTTAACTTTTTTTTCTGAACGTTTTAACTGTCTTACATACATTACGTTAATATTACGAAAAACGGCTTTATTCTCCTCATTTATTTGTTTTTTAACGACATCTATATAAAAAAAATTACTAATAAAAATATTATTTGAAGCTGTATAACCTTCCCTTTTGAGAGAACCATGTTTTAATTTGCGTTAGCCATTGGACTCGTATGTTGCATTTCCACTGGATTGTGGTTACCTTGGTTATACTAAAATCGAAAACGGTTGTAAGCTTAACAATTTTAACAATATTCGTGCTCGTTAAAATTCCAGATGGGGGCTAGTTTACAAATTTAAGTAATCTACATATCATTCTTATGGAAAACAATGTACTTGTCCAAAATTACAAATAAAGTTTTGACATTGTTATTTCAGGAGCTCCAACAGCTATAGCTAGAAATGCAACCCCCGTGGCATATCCAGGATCACCTCTTCATTTAACTGTAGAGTTTTGTGCCAATCCACCAGCCTATGCAGCACGTTGGTTACATGGAGACCGAGTTTACACTCCGGGAAATCAATACGGAAGTACAGTGCTAGCATACGGCGTGACGGTAAAGATTATAATACTGTAGTTTTAAAATTAATACTTAACTTAATTTTCCAATCCACAGGATTTACCAACACCATTTTGCAAAGAAGCCCGACTGACCTACGTTAGTATGCATGAACGCGTTCCCCGGACCTTTTACTTCATAGTATCCTCTCCCGGAGGCGTTGCAGAAACAATTTTTAAAGTTAACTTCACCTTGAGGTATCGAACTATGTCCAACTCCATCGATGAAGAGGAGGAGGAGCTTAGCGAGCCCGAGGAGATCCATTTTCCGGTGTTTGGGAACAATGCCCTACCACCACTTCTTCAATGGACCCTATTTTCACTACAATTACTACTGCTATATACTATAAACACTTTCATGTATGTCCTTCTGTAGGCATAGTATAATCCAAAATTACTAACAGTTATCCAAAGAGTTTCGTTTTATTTTTGTTAAAAAAAAAAAAAACAATGTAAAGTTCCCGGCCACTCGGCCAATGTGGGTCCGGGCAGGTTCTCGTTTTTTAATTAAAAATTAAAAAAAAATACAAAAACCAAATTAAAAAAAAAAAAAAAAACTAAAAAAGCGAAAATCCACGGAGGATTTTAAAGAATGTTAACCCGGAGGGATAATAATTTTTATATGGATTTATATTTAGATTTATATATACATACCATGAATAGTAGATAAGCAGCACTAGTGCTCGTTAGTCCTAAGACCTGAACGCTTGAAAGGCTCAAAATGTTTGTACAGAGTTTTGTTGATATCCCTCATCTTCGGTTTATCCGGTGTTTTGGTTGAACGGTTACATACATAATTGTTTATTTTATTAAACTGCCATCCCACCAAGTGTATATGTTTTTTATAAAGTTAAATTTTTGTAATTGACTGAATAAGACCTCTCTTAGAAAAGCGGGGTTACTTCAGGTCTTTTCATCAGTTCGTGCTGTGTACAATAAACAATGCTGCTCGCACGGGCGCTGTGCTCCCCAGCTTTATTTTTGTGTCGCCAAAAGTTCTCTCAAAAAAAAAAAAAATATTCTAAGAATAAAAAATGGATTTCCTGAGGTGCACAACGCCTGTTAGGTCTAAGTGAGCGAAATTCTAAAGTAGCAAGGAAATAATGTCTTGAGGAGCCTTGCTGTGACACCAAAAATATGCCCTGCGAATAATGCCACCAAAACACTATTCGCTCAGGCACCCTATGTAGTAGATGTATGATACTTGAGGATTATAAATACTGCCAGACAGTTACCGCCTAAGAGTCAGACAGAAAGATCTTTTATTCAAACAGTGTAAAAACGATAAAATTGTACGCAAGGTTTGCAATTAAGCAACCGACTCAGCCGAGAATGATCAAACTTTTTAAGAAGAAAAATTGATTGAATAAATGAAGAAGCCGACAGGTGAACATGTTAGCCATACGATAAAACTAATAGCTGTTTATGGAGGAACTCATTAAAGTGGCAAATAATTGTACGATTTACTGTTTATGAATAAAATAGCCAATTTAGCATATATTGCCTTTTACTTTCATCCTAGCACCTTAACGTAGTCGAGTCGGTAGGTATGCTTTTTTGATTTAACTTACAAATTACTTGGATATCGCTTGGGAAAATGAAAGGTGTCTTTTACTTTACTTCATTAGATTTTCTCGTTATTAGGCGAAATCAACAGAAGGTTTTCTAAATGCTAACCATAATTATATATGATTATTAAGTATATCTAAGAGAAATAACCCAAACGACCGTTATTTCAAAGATTTTATGCAACTTTAAAAATTTAGAAAAGTCATAGTGGTGGGTAGTTCTTATTCATTTCATGTGTTTTTGCTACATAGCATCACCTGATGTGGAAATGAAGCATAAACTTCGTTCCATATACCTCCTATCTCTACTATACTTCTATCTATCATCATATCCCTCTGCAGAATAAAGTTTTATAGAAGTCTAGAACTCTTTTTATCACCAAGTGGCTCAATGATATTACTATTAGTAAAATAAAATTAACATAAACATAATTTATCGTTTTTGAAACAAATATCAACTCAAACTTTTTATGACGTAATACTATCTAATCTAGATAACTCAAATGAAGAATGCATAAAAAAATGGTGTTAGGAAAGGAGTCGTGCCCTAAAGAAACTGATGATAATAAAATCAAATGAGATGAAAAGGATTCCCACTGCAACTCCGTCTTACTCCTCGGGAAACGTCAATTTTCTCCAAGTACCTTATCTTCATACTAACTACAATATATGTATAATATAAGCCGATTTAATCAACGCCGCGCTTTTTCTAAACGATTGGACTGAAATAAAGATCAAACGTTAGCTTTCTTAAATTTTCTAAAGTCGATTGAGCCTGCAGTTACTGCTTTGGTAAAAATAATGAAGTATATAGAATAAGAGAGAAATATACAAATAAAAAGAAATTAGAAAGTAGAAATACTAGTGTCGTACCATCAAATGATGACTAGGAAAAACATTATTTATTGGTAAGCAACAGAAGCATAAGCATTTCTTTGATTTATTTCAAAGATATAATTTTTAGACTTCCTTGTAGAGATCTATATCTAGATGTAAATTGCACCAGCATTGGACCAGCACTTAGACCATTCGGTTCATTGTATGCACCTCAATAGAAGATCTATCATCTCTGTTAATCTCGTTGCCCTGGGTGAGCCGTAAGATGTTTGGTTTATCGAAACAAAATCAAAATTTTGGGCAACGTTAATGCTTGTAGCGCGCTTGTAGCAATTATTTGTGCGTCGAGTAACTGAGCTGAAGTAGAAGAGACAATGACAAAGAAGATGGGTGATAGATTCCTCACGCTTGCAAATGCATAAAGTCGGTTGAGCAATGCGCATGTTGTAGAGGTGCTTATTCAGTCTGCAGTGGCCCGTGATGACACGAAGTGTAAAGTTGATGCAGCTCCTACTGCACTGCATTAGCCATTTCTTCAAACTTTTATCAACTCATTTTAAAACAATCTTGGACTGTTTGCCTGCCTTGCAACCCATCTTTTATTTTGCTCGTTGAGAGACCATTTCTCAGAAGTTTCACATGTGAAAAAAAAGATGCTAGTACCTCACGCGGCTCGGGGTCTTATCATGGGTTTGCTTGACCCCTCTTTGCCCAGAAGGTCTGCAGTATTGTTTCCAAAGATAGTGCTTTGGCCAGCCATATGATTGCTACGTTATTTGCAGTGGCGGTATAATTTAATGAACTTTTGCATTCGTTAATGATTCTTGGGGATACTGCATTCGAGACAAGGGCTTTAAGCGCGGCCTGATTACCTGAAAAGATGAATATGGTCTTCTCGTCGTAAATCTTCCTGTGGATATGAAGATGCGCAGGTCTTTCGTGGCTCCGTACACTCCGTCACCAGTTAGACTGTCTGTAAACCTTACGAAGTTACTCTGACGATATGTGCGCGAAGAAGTTTTTTCCCATTCATGTCTTGATGGAAAAATGACGTGTTACCTTCTACTCGTATAAGACCATACCTGGAGAGTGATTTTGTCTGACATTATTAAGACATTTCTCTCAATTTTATCAAATTGTCCCAGACTTTTTAGTGGATATTGTGAAGGAAGCGTTTCCTGGTCGCGCAATCTCCCGTTTTGGCAATTTGGCATGGCCAGCCAGATTGCCCGATTTAACCGCCCCAGACTTCTTTATTTTGGGCCAACAAGCCTCAGACAATCGCAGCTCTTAAAGAGAATATTCGACAGGAATGCGAACAGTTATCACCGGAAATCTTGCGGAAAGTCATGGAAAATGCGATAAAACGGGCACAAATGTGTATCAACACTGACGGCATCCACTTGACGGATATCATCTTTTCCATTTAACAGTTTTTCAAGATCTTGATTGCATATCTATTTTCAAAACTTGAAACTTCAATATGGTAAACATTTTACGAAATTCATTGAATTCAAATGAAAATTGATACTAAGAGAATCTTGAAATCATTACTTTAGAACTTAGTATCAATGTATGGAAATTACAAATGGGCGACCCAATATGGAGACATTTTTTTTGAACGGATTTTGATATAAATTAGCAAAAAGGTAAATCGGTAATACTAATTTGGAATTAATTGTTAAAATTTAGGAAATTAAGATAGCGAACCTAACATGGCCACTAAATATTTTCGAAATTCAACGAATTTAAATGAAAATTGGTACTATGGGTATTTCGAGACCATTTATGGTTAGATAATTTGAGAATAGGTAATTAGCAAAATAGTCCCAGCTTGAACCCTTTCGGTATTAACGCCGCCTATAATCAACATCCACAAAACGTACTCTGGGTACGACCGGCGCCTAAAGTCCGCATTCACGGGAAGTTCTGTATGATGTACATATGTGTGATAATTTCCTATAGTACGCATTCTGTGCGTAAAGTCGCCAGCTGCTCTAATTGGCTTTTTTTTTACTTTTGTTATCATCTACAAATTGATTATTTTATTTCCATGGATGCTGACCAGGACCTCGAGATTTACATTGTGTTTGCAGCAAAACATATTTTCGTGGCTTACACTACCGTACAGTGAAAGCACTCTCATGGAAAACTTTCTCGTACAGTGAATGTTCAACCGCGGCCAACTCTACCGTAACGAACGGGTTAATTTTCTTCAATAATGCAACGATACAAGGGCAAATGGAAAAGCAAATCTGAATACCCTTAATATATATGTACATGCGTGTATATTTAATACTTAACAATCAAAATACATAAAATAAGGATACAGATGTAGACAGAATAATTTTGTAGTATAGCTTTCTATATTACATCCAGTAACACTCCTAAACTGGGTCAAGCGTCAAATATAAGCATTTGAAATGTTAAAGAGGTAAATCTTTTATTTGTGTTTTATGTTTATCTATATTAAAAATCTATCTATCCTCCTCTGATATTTTTAGTATACTGTAGATTTTTGGTGTCGCCATAATGATAACATCAGCAGTTCTTTCAGTGTTTGGTGTGGTTCCCAAAATTCCTCTAGAACCAATGGCTTCACTTGAAGTTTCTGTTAAGAACAGAAAATAAAAGTATTAAGTTATTGTTGTACTGGTTTTTTTGTTACAATTCGTTTTAATTAATATTTATTACTTTTTTTCCAACAATTTATGAGATAAGCATCCTAATTCAATTCGGTCAATCATGAATATTTCTCTTTTGATTGCTCATGAAAATCTGCCATTCTGCGGTATCACAGTAAAAAATGGGATTTTTGGTATCGGTTTTGGTATGCATTTAACATGGATTAGTAGTCGAATGAAGAAAATAACAATAACAAATAGTGTTCCAGTGAATATACACAATGCATATACCTATACATCCTGCTGCACATCCAAAAACTATACACGAAGATGGGTCAAAATGTAGAGCCGTTTCAAACGGCACCTCAAATCCTTTTAAATGGTTTTTTCTGCAAATCGCTGTTTGATACGCGGATTAATGCTGCAAATCCCGCGATATGCGTTTATAATGAGCTGTAATTTCAGCGATCGTTTTTATCTCAAATCAACCTGCTCCCGCTTTGAATCTATTCACGCCGCCGTGCCCGTCGCGCCAGCAGGCTTTTTAGATTAAACGAATATCGCAGATAATAAATAAAGCGTGCAGCCGGCACGAATCCCTATGGGGTTGTTGGTTGGAAGGCATGATGAGATGAGGTTTTGGGGGATCGGGTGCAATCGTAAACTACAACAAAACTCGGCGTGGAACAGCACGACCGGAATGCCCTTGCTGCTGATGAAAACAGCCTTTTAAAACGCATCGAATGGGAGGAGTGTATTAATCGAGGGCTTCATTATGCAAATGCAGCAAAACTCATACGCACGGAGCTTGGCTTCGTGGGCGGCCGGGGGTTTTGTTGACGTTTTTTATGGCACTTCCATGCTCCAAAGCCAAATATATGAGAATTGTTTGCCAATTGAATTTAATGTCCGGATTCGTTGCGGTCATAGACTATGGATCATGCTCCGTCTGGGCATTCACGTAATTAATTTGAATCTGTTCATCCCTTTAATATAACAAGAAGATGCTCAGTGTAGCACCTACATATAGAGTAGAGTACTCCCGTTTCAAAGAACATCTCTAGCCGATAGGCTGCTCTTTGCCGGAACAATTTAAGGGCCATTGGCCACATCAATCAAACGAGATATTTCATTGAACATAAGATAGGCGGATCAAATCGGATGTTAGTTCAGGTCTCGTCTTACCCACTTTCGCCCGGGACGGTATCATCATCGACAGGAATGATAGCTGCCGAAACAAGTTTCAGACAAAAGTCGACTTAGGAATTCCACAAGGAACAGGATATTAGAACCACACTTGTGTCAGGATATACACACATTCAATGGAAGGATGTAATTCAATTTAAATTAGATTACCCACAAGTGCCAGGAGACCCTCCATTTGGCTCTATATTATTTACGTTGTGGTGAAACCAGCCATCCACCGCTCGTTGGGGTGCTGGAGCGTACCTACGACGACTCATGTTGCGTATAGCGTCAAGTAAATATGACGCCGGGTATGCACAGGGTGAGTTAATGCTTTTCGGAAAGTTCAATGATTTTCACTCACTGAATGAGATGATTCGCGTAAATAATAATTTTCTGGTAATTCGCGTAAATTTGCTAAGAGGTACATAAAAAGAATTGAAGGTGTGCGAGCTGATTTTGATAAAGGGAATCATTTGAACTGCTTCCTTGCATGCTTCATTTAATGTGTTTTTTTCGTTATTATTATAAAAGTATTATATATTAGTATATAAAGTATTATAAAAAAACAAAATACAAATGGCGAAAGTTTAGAAAAGAATTTCATTATCAAACCAAATTACTGTAACTTGTATTAAACCAATTATTACCTATTTTTCTAAAATTTTGGTCAACTTCACTTATTTGATTTCGATTAACAGATTTCAAACTTTGCATACATTGGAACTTCTGATAAGAACGTTTTCATTGAAATTTGTGGCAATATGTTGAGCAACCGTCTCTGTTGTGTGCTTAGATACATCAACAGATTTTGAAATCGCATATCTGCAATTTAAACAAAACTAATTTTAATAAAGTGCCAACATATTCTTGTGCCACGCCAGCTATTAGCTAGCAAACAAAAAAGTGTATGTAAGAATTGCAATAGAACCACTGTCCAACATTTACTTGAAAAATTAAGTAAGATCTTATATTGGTAAACAAAATTGTATGGCAGGGGAGCAATGTTCGAAAGTTACAGGGTGGTCCGTAAATTCCATTTTTTCATGGTGTGCACATTACTCTTTTATATTTATCTTTTGATCTCTTCAACTCAGCGAAATCCAAATCACGCCAAAAGTCCGCTATCCTAATGTAATTTCCAAAACATTTAACAATGTTGGCCAACCACTACCCATTACAAGTACCCTCACTTCCGAAAGTGGAAATATGTTTTTCATTTTCCTAAAATTCACGTTTTCATCGTATTTTCTCCGAAACTCACGAAATTAATACACCTATTTATTATTTTGGAAAACTTTGTCTGGTAAACTAAAAAAATGTAATTTTTAAAAAATTAAACTAAAATTAACCCCAAATTATTTTTTATTTAATTAAAAACCAATTTAAATTAATGCTAATATCCCACAAAAACTGTTTAAAATGTTCTCCGTCACTTTTCCGCCAGTTTCATCCAGCGCATCGTCAAGCATCCAATAAAAATCAATATTTAGGGATGCTTTTCAGAACTCGGCTGTTTGAACTCTTTACTGAGGATTTTGACGCTAAGATGATCGAAATTTATTAACGTAGTATCCTAAAATTAGTTAAAAGGATATTTGGACCCAGCTCTGATGATTGAATCTTACAAGAGGATAAGTCCTCTCTGATGACAATAGGACTTAGTAAACTTCATCTTTCATCGTTCTCCATAAGAAAAAGTCCAATTAAGTAAAGTCTAGAGATCTAGCAGGCCAAGGAATCGGTCCACCTCGTCTAATCCAGCGCTTAGGACACTATTCATTTATTTTTGCCTTGACAATGTTAACAGTATGAGCTGGTGTTTCATCGTGTCGAATGGAATTTTTATTATCCAGAGAGATATGTTGAAGTAGTTCCAAAAGTGTATTCTCCAAAATTTCGCACATATTTGACCATTAAACATTTTCGACATAATTGCCGATGATATCAGCTCATACGTTGACACTGAATTTATGCTGAAATTTTGTCGACCTTGTCTTATGTGGGTTAGTATTCGACCACATATGAAGGTTGTGGAAGTTTGTGATAACATCCATAGAGAAATGCGATTCATCTGTCCACGGAATTTGGTTTAAAAAGGTCATTTTCTCTATGTCGCATTCCACAAGCCAAGTGTAAAACCCTCTGAATCTACTTCTAGAAGTCCTTGTACTGATGCTGATTATTTGCTATTCGACGTCGGAATCCTGCGATGTTCCTAATTGCGGATCCGTTCTATTCGAAATTATAGTCGTGCTTCCGCTTTTTCTTAGCTTCTCGAAAATCCGCGGGAATGCTTCTCTTTAGGGTGCCCGTCGATTTGGGAATCTCCTTTCGTTTGCCTGATAGCCTCTTTTTCGCTTCGGTCGACTACACCATACTTGCAAATTATATTAGCGTATTCTTCAAAAGTTAATTCGGCTATGTTGTAATTATTTCAGCTTAGAATACCCTAAGTTATCGCTTGGTTTTTGAAATATGATCGATGTTCTTGCCGACTGACCTTCTCCTAGAGCAACATTTCGGTCAGAAATTAGTAACAAAGCTTCAGGATACATGCATATGGCAGCTACACAAGCTAATTACCGCAATAAAATATGTTCCATTAAGATAATAATTAAAACTAATTACCGATATGTGCTAAACAAATATCCCCGATAGTTTTAAAGTCATTTTCTTCGATGTATGGCTTTTGAAATTACAGGGAAATGAAACAATAATATCAGTCAAGGTTTTCGAATTTTCTACCTATATATGGATATGTTGCACCTCTTTGGAAAGGTAATAAGATAAAAATAATTTTAAAGGCAATTTGATAAAAATAATAAATAGGTGTATTAATTACGTGAATTTCCGAGAAACTTCGATGAAAATGAATTTTAGGAAAATGAAAATTATTTTTCCACTTCCAAGAGTGAGTGTACCTACGGTGGGTGGTGGTGGGTCAACATTGTTAACAATTTTGGAATGGACATTAAGATAGTACATTTTTGGCGTGAGTTGGATGTCGCTGCGTTTAGTAGATTAAAGATAACATTAAATTAGTGATGTGCATACCATGCAAAATTGGATTTTATGAATCACCTGTAGCTGCCAAACGGTTGTATCTCCCGTATAATTTTTTTTATCTAGGTTAGGTCGCTCATCCCACTCGTGCCCACTAAAAGTACCCTTTTTTTTATCTTATATCGTGAGATATGTTTAGAATGCTCGAATCCTGCCTATATTCGGATCCAAACATATACGAGTATGTATAAGGTTTGGAATCTAATATACGATGATAATTAATAATGTAATACACTTATATATTTACTTATTTTTATGCCGATAAAACTTCGAGCAATGCTAATCTCACAATTTCAATTTCTCAAAGGCAAAATAGGCCTGTACCCTATGTTTTTCAATCATGTTTCAATTATTCAAAAACTTTTTGATTAATAAAAATGTAAAGATATACATTTTTTTTAATTTCATTTAATTTTGCGTTAAACAATCATTTCAAAAAGACGTCACTTTAATGAAACTATTTTAAGTCACTATGTTAAGTCAGCAAATATATACGTCCGGCAATTTTAGAACGTTTGTAACTGAAATGCTATAACCTAAACTCATCTCGCATGTTTTCGTCCACTGTGCTAAACTATTTAAATCGTTCAAAATGAGTGATGGTAGACAGCGACTAAGCGGGCATCAGTATTCTAAATTAAGAAAAGAGAAAGAAGAGAAAGAAGAGAAATTGTAAAAAGATATTGATTCATCGCGAAAAATTAACGACTTTTTCAAATCGTCAATAAAAGAGCTCGACTTTTCCGATGAAATCACCGTCACCGTTCAAGAAAAAACAGATGCAGAGTAACAACTCTTTCTTTCTTGTTCAATTTTTCAATAAAAACGTTCAAACTTTGTGTAAACAAGTCGTAATGCGAAATAAACTTGTATTTTTTAATGTTGTTTAATTTATATAGTATTTGAAAATAGTTTTGAAGTTTGCACAAACTTTGATCGTTGTTTTTTGTCATAAGTATTGGTCTGTTTAATTCAAGAATTTTAACATCTTATTAATTTAATAGGATTATTACAAACGATAACGAATGTACCGACGAAATTGTCACTAAAACCGTGGAAATACGAACTCCAACTGTTCCAGTTGTTTTGGAACAGTTTGTTTTTGATGGCGATCCAGCTATGTGGGAAATTAATGAAGCTACACGCAGTCACATAGCAAAACATGGTTTCGACCAAAATAAAGGCGCCGATTTTGAAACGTATCAAATCTTATTTGCGTTCGACGATGACTGAGAAAAGACTCAATGCTTTGGCTATAATGTGTATTGAAGAGGAAACTTTACAAAAAGTTGATCTGAACAAAATCATCGATAGATTTGCTGTTGAAAAAATCCGCCGTAAAAATGTACACTCATAATGTACATTAGTAAGCGCGAAATGACTTGTGATTTACTTCTTGAAATATTTGAAAAATGTATTTTTTGTTTTGTAAATCTTAATCAAAATTAAAAGGAGATTTAATTTATTACATTACATATTTTTCAATTTTTAAAATTACAAAACAGATTTTTATTAAGAAAAAAAGGCTGCACTTTGTTGCCTGCCTACGGGCGGCAAATTTGAAAATCCGCCCCTGATAATTACCTATTAATGTTTCAAAAATATCGTGTTTTTATGAGAATTTCCACCACTATAGGTATAAAAATGATGGGGGAGGTGTGCTCTAACACTCTTAACATACAAAGAAATGAACAGATAAACAGAAACTATAAAAGTTCCTCGTTGGCAACGAAAGCCTTAAAACTCTACTTTATGGTTTTCTTTACAAACTTATCACATTATGCCGACCTCATTTCGGTGGGGATTCCGTAAAAGTTCATTTGAATAAAACACGATCTAGAGGAGAGCCCATCGTAGCAGGCTCGATTTATTATTACGAATCAGTGAAGCGAAGTATACAAATCGCAAATTAATAGGAACCATATAATTACGTAGTGAACTGCATTACGTGCCGGCACATCGTTCTAAGTAGCTCTCCTCCTGCAAAGTTTCTTTCAAAGCGAATTTGGTTACTTAACATCGATTTATTGTTTTTCTGACAGTAAAGAGCATGGTAATTGTAAGGTTCCTCCTCGAACAATTTTTAAATACAACAAACATGGAAATTATTCTATCATTTATTTATTTATTTATTTATTTATTTGCAGACATACAATATCTATTAATTTCACAATCAAAAACAACAATTATTTTAAAACCAAAATCACAGATTACAATGTAAATTAGAAAATTGAAAACTGAGTAGATTTTTCAATTTCTGGCACGATAAATTAAAATCAAAAATTTTATGGTGCAAATTTAACAAATAGGCGATGGATGTGACTGGCTCATGTAGTCCGTAGTTAGTGCGATGGTAAGGTATATTTATTAATTTATTGACTCTGAGACCAGGACGAGGAACAGATATCGCAAACAAAGACAAGAGTTCCGAACAGCTACAATCACCACTCAAAATTTTGGAGCCAAAAACGATCCTGGAGATCATTCACCTATCTGCTAGTGCTTCCATGGAAATAAGCCTTAAGCGGTCTCTATAAGGGGGTAAGCAAAGGGAGTCAGCCCATGGTAAACCTTTGAGTGCGAATTGCAAAAATCTTCTCTGCACAGCCTCGATGCGGTCCGAATGGATATTATAAGAAGGCGCCCCTACAGGACTTACGTATTCCAAAATGGGGCGAACGAATGTGGTATAAAGAGTTTTTGTCACATAAGGATCGTCAAAAATGTTAGACCATCTCTTAATAAATCCCAGGACCGAATTAGCCTTGCTAATAATTATGTTTATGTGCTCGTCAAAGTCAAATTTAGAATTAAAAGTAACACCTAGGTCTTTCACCAAGTTTAGTCGTGAAATTTCACCACCATCCATGAAATAATTGTAACGTATTGGAGTTTTACTCCGTGTGAAAGACACCAAAGTACATTTACTCACATTCGACGGTAAATATTGCTGGGCGAGATATTTTTTTTTTTTTTTAAATTCATGATAAGCTCTCAGGGTTATGAAATTTTTCAATTGGAAAAATGTAAAAGGATCTTTGGTTTATTGCTATTATGGCTTATTTGAACATTTTCTATAACAGTGGTTGAGTTGGTCGACATGTCGCATTACATTTCCCCATCGTGTTGGCGAATGTGTTAAATGACTCGAAGACAACAATCGCATTGCAGCCGCGGCTTAATTGGTTTGAATGCTATCGAAATTATTTGAAACCTGGCTGATGATGACAACTGCAATTGAAAACGCAAAAGAGTAAGCGCACAGATACGAAGGAGGGCGGAGGCACTTAAGGTGAGCGCTATAATTATCCCGAGGGTACTTTAGTTGTGAAGAAAGGAGGAAATCGAGTGCATAACATTTCCGTCCACATAATTGCCTATGAATTAGCAGAAGTCAATTAGACCTTGTTTAATCAACTTTACCGTTCATTTCCTTTTTTTACGTTTCAACGGTTCAGCCATTACTGGGAGCTGCAAAATTTCCGAGCTAATGACCTCGAACTTCACCCATCTGAAGTATACCCGGAGCAGGGCGGGCGGTGTGGTTATGAGCGAGTCGGGTGATTGCTTGACGAACGTAGGATATATCTCCTCGGAGATACGGAGATTATGAGATCAGGCGACGTGGAAGAAGTAAAACTATTAATTCCTGAATTACGAGTCACGTTGAAGAAAGTGAGGAAGCGTTGTCATTCTGCTGGATGTTAGTCTTTACCGCTGTACGAATATGTGCTATCGCGGAAATGATAAAGTTGGGAAATTGATTTGCGGTTTGTACAATAATTTACGATAACCTAAAGAATACTATATGAATTAAAGAAACTTATTATTATAAGCGATTAAACCACAAATTTATTAAACATGTGTTTTAGCAACCTTTGAAATATTAAAGTACAGATTTTCAGAGTGCAGAAAAGCACAATTAGTTGCACACACGAAACACTTAAAATTCATTTACAACTCACGTGCTCTACTTCTTCAAAACTCGTTTGCGCCTGCATGAGTTTTGTTTTTATGATAACCGCTCACGCATGAGTAATAATTCAAACTTTGAAATCGATTACTCGCGTATGTGCGAAGTTTCTTTTTTATCATATCTCACACGTGTATGCACACAATAACTAATGCATAGTCTATAATTCCAAGATTCCAAAAAATCCGCAAAAAAATCAACATACAGTATTTGCTGAATTGTCTAAATAAAGTCTAAAATACAAGTCCTTGTCTATGCATAGCTATGCTAATCGTTTGTCAAAACATTTAGAAATGTTTAATTGGTAAGAGTTTTCATCACTTTTTGAGGGGATAAAGTGCTCAACTTTGCGAAGATGGGGTGAATTTGGTTGGTTCTCGGTGTTCGTATAGAAGGCGAGGCATAACGATTTCGCAAAGTCATGGGAGCAGACAATTTTGCTTACTATTCGTCAAACTAAGTTATAGTTCCGTTTGGTACCCAAAAAATGTTTTACTATCAGTTTACAAAATAAACTAATTTTAGGTTTATATAAAACGAACGTCATTAAATAAATCTATCTTCTAATTTATATGAATCCTTACTGTTGTATTTAAAATGCGTTTTAATAAATATAGAATCTCAAAGGAATTGTTCAAAGAAAGAAGAACTTTGAGTTTCATATACTACATTTTATTATTGCAAACGACCTGCAAACTTTTATTTTAAAACATTATTACCTTGTAGATGTGCTTCGGCAAATTTCGAGAAAATGTGTAGTAATTATCACCTACAGTACAGAAACGTATGTTCGATGTTTAATTTGACAGGTAATTATATATTTCACGAGGATATAGTATTACTCTAATCAGATATATGAAACTATAAACTTCTATATATTCTTAAAACATCAAATGTAAAAACATAGAGCGGAATACACAAATTTACATTCAGTTAAATCGAAAGTCTCCTATCACTCCTTTCTCAAGTGTTCAATAATCTTGGTCTACAGCGACAAAAATGAAGACTAATGACAATTGAAAATGTCACCTATTTTTGTGACTTGCAAATTAGTGTTTACTAGTTAATGGTTTCGATTTTAACTTGCATATTTTAAAATTAAATTTTAATGTCAGAAATAGATTATAATTAAATAATTAAATGATAATTAAAATGGTGTCACAACGATCTACATTATAATTTGTGGGATATAAATTTTTACACTAGCTATACAGTCTATATATACGGACCGAAAAGCGGACCATCTCATAAAAATAATTTTACGACTCGTAACTCACTCTCAGGTAAATTGAGAAACATAAATTCTTGCATTTTTCTATTGAAATAACATATTTCTTCAAGATAATAGTCAAGCGAATATTTTTGGTCATTTTTTTCAAATTACCACAATGATATTCCTCCTTGGAGCATGCGAAATCCTGAGTTCTAAGGCCAATAAACTTTTACACGAGAGACGTCAATGAATACCCCACGATTTATAAAGACTTAGACTTAGACTTAGACTTAGAATTAAAAAAAATGTGACCACAACAATCTTCAACTAAACATTAATAAATGCGAATTATTATTTTTTTGTAGAGGTTCCAACATTTTAAACTTTAATTATAAAGTTTTGGATGTTACTCTTACACTTCTATTCTGAACCTTGTGACGGATCACAAGATTTAAAAAAGACTTTTATTAATATTATTGCAAAATTTACTTTGCTTGTAATTCACACTTGGTCTTTGAACCAAGTCTATATAGGGACTGAAGTTCGATTCGAATGATTTTGGCGTCTGTGGCAGAAGTACCAGGCAGAGCAATACTGATGAAAATAAGTCTGGTGCCCCATATAGAAACGCCTAGCATTTATTTTTTTCACTTGTTTTAGCTCGTCTGCCTCGGCAAGCAAGGGAATCATGCAGTTTTGCCAACCAGTTGCTCGGCTGCCAAAACTGTAACAATATTTTGAGGAAAGCCTTTTTAGGAATATTTTGTCCACATTAACAATAGAATTTGGTGGATTAAAATAACAGCGAAATTAAGAAAGGCGAAGTAGCCTCATTTTAGCTTGACATAACCATTCCATGTACAATAACCAACGGTGTTGGTCGAGCACAAATACGCGATAGTCTACGCGGAAAATATTAAAGAAGCATACATTTCTGGTTTTAATTATTTTTTGGATTAATTTAAAACCCAAATGCTGTACGAATTATCTACCTTGTAAAAAGGAAATAAAATAATCTAGCCATTTTTTAATTCACTCTTATTTCTGAGTACTATTGCATTAGTTTAGTATTTATAGACCGTCTACTATTATTTCCTGTTTGCTAAAGATGATAAGGATTCCTGTAGGGTTTTGTGCACGTTTATGAGTAATATTTTATTGTTATGTCAAAACTTTTTATAAGACGTAAAGTAGTTCTGCGCACGCATACGTCATAGGGTCATAGGTCAAGTTGTCTGACCCTTTAAATAAGTTCACATAATTTTTTTTTCTGGGCAGCATCAAAACTGCTAATTCTTTTATTTAAAAACGACTTGCAAAGTAAACGGCGAGAGAACATTTGGTTTCGAAGAACCAACAGTTTCCTGCACTTTACCCTGAAATTCATTAATATTCTTATCTTATATGAAGTAAAAGTCCCTGTGGTTTTTGTAGTTTTAATTTTATAAAACTGAAATGTCCCTAGAATATAAATAATCCGGTTTGATTTAATTTTTAAGTAAATTTCACTGCGCGACCATACGATTTGGAATAAATGTCGCGAACTGTCAGACCACTTACGCATACATGCAAGAAACCAGTTTATGGCTTGTAAATATACAAGTAGGAGGTTTTTGCTCTGCTCTTGCTGCCAAAGATCGTGAATTACTAAATGTGACACTCTCTATACAAGCTCTAACCCATATGCAACTTCTAAAATTGCCTGGGAAAATTTTTCCATTAGAGACGAAAGAGATAAGAATAGGCAGCCAAAAATTCTCATCTACAGCACTTACAGTGTAGGCAATAAAATGCAGCGTTTTTTTATCACGCATTTTTAAAGGCGGGCCAATCTGTTAGGCTCGCTGTGTGCCTCTGCATGCATGGTGTTATTGCCGTCCCTAGGCAATGTTCCAGCATAGGGAAATCCTGAATTGAGAATGGGGAACAGGCAGGTAGCACACTCAGAGCATGTATACGGATGCGGGCTGCTTACATTTTTTCACTGTGCATTTTTAAAGGCGAGCCAAACATATTCGAACGTGTGCGCTGCTCTGGGTGGTGAAACGTGATTTTAATTTTCGTTCCGCCTCCCCCTAAATTTTTGTCTTCATCTTACGCGTGAGCCCTTTATTACTATCCACTTTTAGCAAATTCTGCAAGGTCGGTGGGCTAAGGGGACCAAGGTCGAAAAAAGATAAGGCATGGTGATACGGAAAAATATGGAGAGTGAGGTCCTAGAGTGGTAGATTTGTCTGATTTTTCTACAATTTTGACGACCACTTCCCATATCCTCTGTGTTTAATAACGGCCAACGTTGTCTGGCTGCTGAGCACAAATAAGTCACTGCTGTGACGTGATTCTCTTGGAGAAAAAGTTTAAAACAACAACAGTATCGAAAATAAGTTTCTGTGCCATCAGCTTCGGTGGTGGGGAGCTTTGGCAGTGTTTCCCGCGACACACATATGCACATACATTCCGCCCTGTACCATCGATAGCAGAGGAGCAAACTTGTTTCGGTTTAATTCCTTCCACGTCATTAGTATTCAGATGCTGGTTGCTCCTAACTTTGCCCTCTGAGAATTTTCGAAAGCGTTCAAAGGAGCTTATCGCTTGATCTGAACTGTGGAGCGTAGAAAATTTTTTTTTCTTTTTCACTTTTTTTCGCGTTCCTCAGGTCCCGCTATAGATCCGCCATCCTTCCCTCTCCGCGTTTATTTATTCAATTTTTTTCCTCGCTCAAGAATTTTATCTTTAGAAGATATGTATATTCTGGAGGAGTTGTCTCCTCAGGCAAATATTTGTTGACGTGATTTGAATGAGCACGCGTTGCCTTACATCATGCTGATTCAGGCTGAATGCCGTGATATGTTTTCCTACCGGGTATGGAGGTGGACGAGTGCCCGCCCTCTTTTTAACATAGGACAGACTTGGCAGCAGGATAAAGTGCACTTTTCCAGTAGTTAGCCGACGACATTTACATGTGCATAAATTGCACCCTCTTTATTATTGAAATGGTGCACAATTGCTCGAATATGCAAAAATTTACATTACAAAGTTTAATGCGCTCCACCGCGCGTTCCACTCTCATATGCCAGAATTTTTCTAGTACAGATGCTGGGATAGATCAAGGCACTCTGAAGAATCATTTTTTCGACAAGCTTCTACGATGTCGTGTTTATAGTGCTTCGGTTGGATTTAGGAGATTCGCGATTCATGTTAATTTCGGCATACTTATTAGTATTGTTTTTATGCAGGCAACGCTATGGTTTAAGGTGAAAGCACTCCGTCCAAGGAGCATGCATATAAACGTGTTTATGAATATTTTATGTTTACTAAATCCTTTCTCTGCCTTTGCAGTAAAGTTGTACAAATTTACTTTTTTTATGTTTTAAGTCTTTTAATTAATTTCTGCTTTTAAGTGCTTATTTGCCTAAGAAAAATTTATTTTATAGGATATGTCGTAACTAAGCGTTCGAACACATACATATGTAAAAAAAAATCAATTGCTTGAAGTTTTGCTATCATTGTTTTAGAAAATACCCATTCTGATCTTCAAACTAATCCTTTGCCCTCAAAACCATTATTGGACATTTTATGTTCTTACACTCAGAAAAAGTATTGCAAATTTTATTAATTGTAACTAATAATTTATAGGATAGACTGAATGTGCTGAAAGATCTGACCTAGGCAAATAAAGGACAAAGTTCGGAATAGGGAAAAGTGGCCGATTCGGTTGGCTATAATTTCCGAAATATTCAACATTTAATTTTGACATTTCGTCTCTCTCTCTGTAAGCCACAGTGGAGGGGTTTACGCCCTAGATTAGAGGGAAAACTTAATTTAATAGAACCTCCTGCTCTCCGCCAACTACAATTACCCAGCACTCCCAGCAAAGACATGACCGTAGTGGGAGTCTATTTCCAGCTGGCACCACGAGTAGGTTGTAGTCGCACTACAAACAGCGCACACAATTAGAAATCTAAGGTTAAATAAACAATAGCGGAGAGGGCAATCTTAATATTTTAGGAGTTTCTGGGTGCCTTATAAATTCCAATTTTTCATGGTATGCACATCACTATTTTGTTCTTTTAATTAACTTAACGCAGCGACATTAAACTCATATTAAAAATCTACTACACCAATAACCTTTCAAAGATGTCAGCAATGGTAGCCTAATACAACTCACTGCAGTTAGGTATTAATATACCTATTTATTATTTTTTATCAAATTGCCCATGTTATTACCTTTCTAACGAGATACAACATGTCTAGGTTAAATAGAGGTAGAAAAATCTGTTCCTTAAAAAACTTAACTGTATCTTACTGTTTTATTGGCCTCTAATTTCGAAAGTCGTAAAGTAAATAAAGTGTCTCCAAAAATTATCGGAAATGCTTGTTTAGCATACACAGGTAATTATTGTGTTAACATTGTTTACATCTTTGGAAAGGACATTGGTATAGTAGATTTTTGGTGTGATTTAAATGACGCTGCGTTGCACCATATATTCTTTATCTAGACTTTTTTTTAAAATATCGCCAGGTGGTGTTAAGAAATTCAACAGCGGCACAAAATAAGGTAAATAATTAGGTAAATAACACAAATAATGCATTTATCCGAATCCATAAGCTCTTTGGTATGCTCATGGTTAAAAGTAAATTAAATCACCAAGTATTGAAAACTTTTGGGTTGCATTTGAGTAGCTTGCTCTAACCATTGGACCGTTAATTTTAAAAATAAATTCGTATTGGTTTTACGGGCGAATACTTTTCGCAACACAAGCAAGTTGCAAGAAAAAGAGAATTTTCAATCCAAAAAAAATGATACAGAAAGCATTTCATATCAATTATCATTACTTCCTACCATCTCGATAATTGGGACAAAGTGGTGGAAAAATGTTTCAGCTTTCCCAGGTACGGCCACAAGTGAAAAGCAAATGGGACATTCGATCCACACAAAAGAATTCGACTTTTTGAAAAAAGGAATGCATAAAAAACAAAAACGACGAAATTATTTTCGCGGTTCGATGCATTCCGATAAATCAACGATTTTTTTTTTAAACAACTACATTCCCTAACGCCACCGTGAAAACGTTTGATTGGTTTATTTTTTCTATTATTTCCTGGTGCAGAAAAAGGACTTGAATACCTGTGGTATACGTAAAAGCTATTTAATTTTATTTAAATTTTTTACAAATTAATTGAAAACGCCTTTCCACTCAATTTGGCATTGATTGCAATAAACTAATTAATCTGTACCCTAGATTCTACGTCTTTTCATAATAATTTTTTCTTCGCTTTGTGAATTATTACAACAATTAGTGAAATTACACTTTTACATTTTTATTTCCAACCGCAAAAAAGTGTAAGCAATTCACAAAATAATTTCAAATTCACTTCTTCAATCTTTTATTATGTTGAAGTTTATAAATTAAATTTGTTCGGAAGCGCGCCCTCTGATGCATTTAATTGTACCAGAAACAACTTAATCTGCCCACTGTTATCAAAACTAGGCTTAAATATGTTGTAATTTTGTTTTTTTTAAATTAGATTTCCAAAGGATTAACTTCCTTGACAAAAATAGTTCGATCCGTAATCAGGGGACATACGAGTATATACATATGTTACTAGCGTTAAACTAAAAATTTTGAAGTTTCTTCGAAATTCAGATCCTGGCATGCAATAGTTACATTTTAACCAAGTATGATTGATATATTCCTTTTCACATTATTGTTTTGTATCCAATACTTATAATCTTAGGATGGAGGGTTTGTTCTCTTAAAAGAATGGTTCTAGATATGTCCAGGTTCGTTTGAATTAAAAGACCAATGATTTATACAAAACGGTTTATGCGATATTTTAGGAAAATGTAATTTACAATATATTCATGGCTTTCTTATATTTCCTTAACACAGTTAAGATCTAGTAATGGATTTACAATACTTTTATGATGTAGATTATATTTCAGTATAATGCATTTCATGGTTCTGTTATATTTCGTTAACACAAATGCATTTTTTTTATATGTATATTTCAATTTTACAATATAAATATTTATGTTCATTTTACACTTGCAGTACTACTGTATATTATTCACATATTTGGAACGCGTGTTAACGTGTATTGGCCAAGAAATATTAAATTATTTGAGACGGAATGTTAACCCTACATTGACATCATACATATAGCCGGAAAGGGTCGATATGCTACTCCTAAATTAACATCAATCACATAGTCGGAAAATGAATCTATGCCTCTACTGGTAAATTGACATCAGATACATAGCCAGCCATAGAGACAGTCTGCTATGCCTTTGTTGACAACAGGCACATAGTCGGAACAAAATAGTATGCTATGTCTAGATTGACATCAGACACATACCCATCAAAACCAACTGGGAAATAGCTGGTAACAGTTCCTATCTTGTACGCTTCCGCGGACTGACTGCCTGTCGAATTCCCGATTCCCCCGCCTTTTATATCTTAGCACGAGTGGTTTTACTTTTGTAGCAATGCTCTGATTGGTACAATTGTTTGAAGTCCTAGCAAGCTGGGATGATAATTGCTAGGTAAGTTATGGGGTCGCAGTACGTGGTTCGGGTTTTTTTCAAAAATCCGAATTTATGTCTGAGTGATTAGATCTGTTCAATGCGAAATCGTTAAAAAGACCTTTGGCGCGCTGAGAATTGGGACTCTGGGTTTTTGTATCTCATCGAATTCTTTTAAAAGAGCAAAGAATAAAAAGAAGCGTAAATCTTTCATGTGTGTTTGTGATTTGACGTGAAGTCAGTTAATTTTTTAAATAAAAGTATTAGTGAGATCTTAAACTAAATATATAGGGTTTCTCATATATCGTTTGCTAAAATAAGGGGGCAAGTCAACTCAATCGTTTGGGATTTATTGACCTATCATCTGTCACTGCAGGTACAATCATTTTCGAAAGTGTAAAAAATACTTTTCATTTTGCTAAAATTTACTTTTTCATTGAATTTTGATTGATGTCATTAATGCACTTATTTATGATTTTTATCGAACTGCCCTTATTACAAACCTACAACTAATTATTAGTTTTATCTTCTTATCGTTTAAGTTTTAAGGCTAATGTTTTGCGTATTATTATTATTAAAATTTTTGCAAATCGATATATTCTTTATGAATTCGATAAGTTGTGCACAATGTTAGAATATTAGGTCTTTACGATCTGATATCTAGTTTTTAGCACTAAACGTATCATCGCCGATGAAAGGATAGAGCACTTTTGTTAGATTAACTACTTGTTTTCCTGGACTGATAGTTTCATGTGTTTATCAAATAATAAAATTTTTATCACAGACAATTTCTGAATATTTGGAAGAAAACAGTTTAAGTTTCAATGTAGTTGATTTGAATTTTTCATTTATGGAAATATTGGAGGACTATGTTTGATGTATTTTGACTTGTAAATATTTTACAGTAGCGGGCCGAGATATATATTTTTATTTTTTACATTTTTTGAGAACGTAATACAGTGTACTGTGTTAAGAATAAATTACTCATGTATCAAATCTAATTAAATTAATTAATAAATAAACTAAAACACAACCTCTGGGACGGTAGGACAGTGCGCTAACAACTGAACTATCAGAGGCCCCTAGGTGCGCTACTAAGTTTCGAGTTTTTTTTTTATCAATTAAAAATGCAAAATTTCAAGAGATACATATATAAAAGATGGTTTATTCAAAGTATCGTTCCTCGGTACCTATAAATTGTTGCCATCTCTCTGACAATACATAAATACTGCGACGATAAAACGACGTGTCGTTGGACCGAAACCATTCATCCAACAAAATTTGTATGTCTTCGAAATTGGTTAAGTGTAGCCCTAAGCCATGCACGCTTGACAGGAAAAAGTCATAATCTGAGGGGGCCAGGCCTAGCGAATATGGTGGGTCCATTCAGCGTTTTCATGGTGTCCTGGACGATGGGAGTGTGACGGCGTGGAGCGTTGTCGTGCTGCAATATCACTCGCTCGTGTCTTGTGTCATATTCTAACCGTTTTTCGAGCAATGCATAGCTCAGATTGATAAGTTGTTGTCGATAGTAATATTCATTGACAGTTTCACCCGTTTTCAGTACCTAGTAGCATAGTACACGATTTCTTTCTGGTCCCATTAAACGCAGAGCATTGTCTTCTTTCCGAGGCGTTTTGGCCGTGCAGTCGATGTTGATGTTTCGCCAACTCAAAGCCACGATTTTTTGCATTTGGGATTTTCAAAAAACATCAACTTTACATCTCCAGTAACAATTCGATCCAGGAAGCTCCTCTTTTCATGCAGCAAAAGCAAAATTTCGGAAATGGCTCTTCGATTTTCCATCTGTCAATCATTTGGCACTCATTTTCTCTCCTTTTGAATTTTTCCCAGAGCATGTAAACGTTTGGAAATACCTTGGCGATTAATGTTTAAAGTTGTTCTTGTGTTAGCGTATAATCTTCATCTAATAACGCTTGAAGACCTGCGCCTTCAATTGTTTTTGTTCTTCCGAAGGGCTTTTTGTCCTCCGTAGCTTTCGATGGTGCAAGTTCGTCATACGCTTCCTTAAGCAAATGACGTGATTCAGTTGCATTTTTTCAAATTAAAGGAAAAATGCAATCTTCCCGGAAATGCTATTTATTTGGCACAAAACTAGACATTTTTTTTGCGATATGTGTTGGTTGTTGGTTTCTAACAACAATCTACACAACTTCTGACATATATGCTGACTACGTGTGTAGTTGCAATAAAATGCACAGAAAAACTATAGATGAAAAATAAACAGCTTTTCCATAAGTGCCTTGTTTGTTTTTAAATATCAGAAGCATATCTCTCTGTTGTCAGTTTCATCTGAAGAGATATGAAAGTAACTATTAATTGAGAAAGTTCACTTGAAATAAATAATGTAAATTTTATTTTTTTTTAAATATGTTATATAATTCAATGCTTTTAAAATAGAACATTTACTTCGACTCAAAGAATCTTGGTCTACTTAAATTAATTTAGCTTCAAGTTATTTCATGCCTTGTTAAAAGATATTTCGGCATTTTCCGTCACAATACTCCTCCGCCAGCTTAACAGTTAGTTGAGCGAAAAGTTAAAGGATATCTTCAATAATAATCAATTTTAATTTAATTGAATTGGGGCTACGATGAAGTCTAGAAAAGGTTGATGAAGAATGGTGTCCTGTTTACGAATATAATGACTTTTTACGTACGAGTGTTAGGAATAATTGTGGTTGAATTCTGATTAATAAAAAGAATAAATTATTGAAATGAAGAATTAATTGTAGCAAGAGAAGGTCTAAGTATATCCTTCTAAGTTGCTAAACAATTTTAGAAATTTGAAGGATTAGCGTTTATTATGATGTGGTTTTCGTAAAAAATTAAAAATATTGCTAAGCAATTCAAGGGGGCTGGTTTTTTTTCTGAAGGTGGGTATGCTGAGCAGAGCGCTCCGCTTGGATTTTCCCTCGATGGATAGTTTGTCGTCGATATCCAGGACATTTTTCTCGCACTCTCGATTTCTTTTGCTTGATTTCCCGAGTAGTCGGGGTCTTATTTGTTCCTTTTTTTTCCTTATTTACTCCCTTTGGGAGCATAGGGCTTCCACGAAGTCCCGCCATTCATTTCGGTCCCGTGCCAACACCTTGCTTTCTCCCCATGTTTTCCCGACCGATTGCAGCTCTTTTTCTACAGATTTTTTCCATGTTATTTTGGGTCTTCCTCTTTTTCTGGTACCTTGCACATTCTTCCTTAATATTCTAAAAAGTAACTATTAATTGAAAAAGTTCACTTGAAATAATTAATTTAAAATTAATTTATTTTTTTAAATATTTGTTATAAAATTCAATGCTTTTAGATTAAAACAATTACTTCACTTCCTTTACTTCGCCCACACTTGACACCAGATAAAACCGACCTCGTCAAATTGATTGCAGACTAACAAAACCAATTTGATATTTTAAACTTCTATTGCAGTTCAGCGAGTCACTTGGTGGATTCCTAATGAATATTTCTGCAATTGATTTGGAACGAATTGCTCTCTCAAATGATTTTCTTTATTATTGACTGCAATTAATTGGAAAAATTTCGCAAATTGGTTTGGGTTGTGAGTCCAAGTAGCTACTAAATCTCAAATTTTCGGGTGGTCGACCCGTTCCGCACACCTTTATGATTTCATCTGACCGCAAATTGCCATTGTTATCTAGTAGGATTGTTGGAGTGCCCTGTATAAATTGATCGCAATAATTCTGCGTCGGAATCTCCATTGTGGGTATATATGAATTTTGATTTGTCAAGTGACCAAAGATTTCGCGATATAAATTCTGCCAATAATTATGAAAATTCGCAGATAGTGAATCCACTTGTTTCGCCTGTGCTGATATCACCCCGCGGGCAGTTGGAATTGGACAACGATAATTACGTCGTTAATTAAGTCGCGAGTTCGACGATGCGTGCCTAGCCGACTGCTACTGCCGATGGCAGTCCTCGATTCTGGAAATTTTCGATTTTCCTCCAAATTGAGTGAAAATGTCACAAGTGTTGGCGGAGGACCACTATTCCTAATTTAAATATTTCATTTCGGTCATTTTTGTAATCCGATAAAATTTGATTCGTCGGAATTATTTTTGTTTATTAAAAGGCCCCGCAGTGCTAGAGTGATTTAAAAATGTTTAATGGAGTTTTGTTTAATATTCGAAACCGATAATTACGACAGAATAATCATTTCGACAAAGAGCCTCATTTGAAGAGTTGGTTCTCTGGTTCGAACTTTTTTCAAAGTAATTAAAAAACCAATTGTCCTCTGTTTAACAATTGCAATTCAATAAATTGTGTAAATGCAACGTAATCATTTTATCTCAGCTTTTAATTGAATAACGCTTACACATAGGTATATACTGCGAGTGCCAACGTTGCCAAACAGTTTAAAACGTAATTTTGTTTTGCTCGATGCAATAGTTAAAATTCGAGATATATGGTATATACCTTAGTCGTTCTGAAGCACCTGGCATATATTCCTCCAGTGGCGATCGTCAAGTGAAAAACCTCCTGGAACAGTTTTTCTCCCTTCTTCGGAACTTTATGGTTAAAATAGATCATTTTGACCCAACATCCCCTCGGGCATATTTCATTCACTTTCCGAAGCTGAAAAGGAGAACAGAATTTGCATTCATCCCTAGGAATCCCTTATTAGCCTAATCCTCCTCAGAATGTAATCGCTGCAAGTGGAGCAAATAAACCGGAGTAAGCGCTTTAGTTCCTCATCAAGTTTTAATGAAATATCTTAATCTGTGTCGGCACTGCCATGGGTACACATCAGGCTACCTTAAATAAGCGCCTGGGAGAGTTAAGCTAATCCCAAACTATTAAAAGAGGTCAAATTATCAGACATAACGGGGGACTGGTTATCTTCTTAATGTTGAGCGTTTGCAGGTATACATTTGACTTCCGTCTTCGTTGCTCTTCCTCAATTGTTTTATACATTTAAGGGGATAATTAATTTTATGCATCTGCCAGAAAAATCCCCGCTAGGATTCCATGAGATGTGAAACATTTTTAATTGTACTTGACCCTATTTTTGTAATCACTTTTGTCACATATTTGTACAAATGCGGTTTTTGCAATAACAATGTTCTACAATTCATAATCAATTAAAGTGAAAAAAAGGTACGGGATGTGTGCTTTACACGGCCGTAGGTATGTTAAGGTATGAGCGTCTATGGGTGGTGAGAATAATAATAGTGTGCGAATTTGTTATAATGTCAGCATCTTCATTATATCAACCGAAAAATATAGTTCAATTTGATTAACCCCAGAAGCAAAAAGTAGAGAAGAATTTGGACAAATAAAACCCTTGCAGATAGACCATACTGAAAAATGTGTGGAACTATTCGTTGGAAATTTTCGTTCGAGTATACGTGTTTTGGGACTGTTACCTATTTTTTTCTCTCTTGATAAAGAGAATTACAATGGTGCTAGTGGGTTTTCGTTTCCAGCAAGTGGGAAGTAGTTTTATTGCATTATTTCCATCTCAAAACAATTTATATACGCAAATAAATATTATTAAATTTTGGAATTGGAACTATGAAAATTTCGCTCAATGAATAATGCTAAGAGCAATAATATTTTTATGCCACCCAGATATCTCGCTAGAAGTATACTTTCTCCTTTAGTGCACTGAGGGAATTACGATTTACTTTAATTTTTTTTAAAATTAATTTCTGAATAAGGTAAAATTATTTGGTACGCCAATTAAATGTTAAATTGAATACTCTTTTATTCAGTTTTAAATTCGAGTATTGCACTTTCCTTTGACTTTTATAATTGGAAAGCAAACAAAATTTACTCTGCTTAAAGTGCAGAGAATTGCATAAAGGATATATTAGTGTACTTTTTAAAAAGACAAAGAAAAATTTACTTTTCTTAAAAAGTTTTGTATTATGCAAAAAATTTTAATGCAACCTTCTTTTAAATTATAGACTTTGCTACGTTCGTTGTAAGAATATTACCAAGCATTAGTAATTTTATGGAAGTTAAGCGTAATGGCTACCTAATTGTGCTTTATGAACAGCCACCACAACCTAACCTAACCTAAGTTTAACAGCTCCTTAGTTATGATGTTGTTTCGTTATTGTGTCATTAAATAAGTGCACATGAATTAGAAGTTAAATGAAAAGGAACTATATGAATTATATTTTATTATTATTGGGGTCAGTTCAATATTTGTGTATATGCTTATAATATTTTATGTGTGTATTTTTTGCATCATTTGCAATTTTTTAAATAAATAGTAATAATACTATTTTTTCTAAATACATATACATATGCTAACTGTATTGCTATTTCAATAAAATTATTTTGAATACGAAGCATATTTGAAGTCTCAGGTGTACAAAAGGGACTGGTATATACATACAGAGAAAAGTAACCAAATATCGAATATCATTTTATATTTGTGTAATAAAAATAATAATAACATAAACTTTTATTCCTAATTATAATCAGTTATATATTTGCGCCTTACTTAGTAACAGTCTACTTATGCTACATATATGAATTTAAAGAATTAAATTTTTTCTAAAACAAAATCAAGATAAAGGCATCTAATTATGGAAGAGGTTCCCAAATATGGCACACTACAAAACTATGAACAATAAACTTTATTTTCTATTAGATACTAAAAGGTCTTCCAATAGGGATTTCCGAACTTTGACAGTTGATAGCGCCCATATTGTTGAAGCTTTATCTGTCAAATTGGCTGTCATTTATTCAGTCTGTTTTGCCAAATCACTATGGACGGATATAGCGTTCGACAATACGTGCAAATGATAAAATTGTTCTATTCAGGTAATGTTCCGCGCGCTTCGCCCATTTTACTGTGGCCATAATCGTTAACGGCGAGCGCTATAGGTAAATGATTACTAACTTCTTTTGGCCTGAATTGGATGATATGGACACCAACAAAATGTGGTTTCAACAGGACGGCGCTACGTGCCATACAGCTCATGCCACATTGGACATTCTGCACGAGCGATTTGAGGGTATGGTCATCTCACGTGAAGGTGATGTGAACTGGCCACCGATATCGTGCGATTTGACCCCATTAGATTTTTTCTTGTGGGGTTTTCTTAAGTCGCAGGTCTATGCGAATAAGCCAGAAATCAGAGCGGCCCGCAAAGCCAACATAACCCGTGACATCGGTCAAATTCAGTCTGATTTATGCGCCAAAGTCATGGAAAATTGGACATTTCGGATTCGCACCACCCAGAGAAGCCGCGGCGGACGTTTGAACGATATAATATTCCGTACCTAATGGCATCGATAGGCCTTTCAAACAAATAAAAAATTTCGACGATATCTCACACACACTTTGATTTATTTAAATTTAAAGATAGGAAGTGCTTAATGAAAGACCCTTTATATAGTAGATATACGAGTATATATCATACTTTTTAACCAAACACAATAAGAAAATAAAAGGCCTTTAAAACACTCAAATAAATGAATAGACATAATATGTACTATATTATTTGTTAATTTGATGATGTTCGCAAGATAAATAGAATATAACAATTTCGAGAGTATTTAAAATATATTTTTAGCGTTAGTGGTCAAATGTTATACAATTTTTTTTTAAATGTTGAAACCCGATGAGTAAAAGGCAACAGTCACTTTAAAATAATACCATATATAAACCAGTTCCGCCTATGACATCTTCTTCCACAATTGATAACAACAAACAGCTGTGACTTTACATGAGCAATTTCTAATGCATATAGAGCGGTATTTGAAATGAATAATAATAAAAAAATTGTATTGCAGTAATCCTTGCAAATGCACCGCCTGCTAAACATTAATTAAAAATTTAGTATAAAAATAAGAAAAGGAAAATTTTTGCAAAAGAGGAAATTTTTAATTCTGATTTCAACAGTCTTCGGCATAGGTATCCACTACATAGAATACTGTTTGATTTGGAGTCTAAGCAGTATTCAATCGCCAAGTATATTTCAACCAGCATTTATGTCATAAGTACTAATTATCATAAACGATATTAATAGAACATGAAAAGCTATAATGAAAATCTAATAATGTAGTTTTCGAACGCATGGAAATACTGCCAACTTTCGAAAATATAATGGCAATAATCGGTCGTCAATGTGATTGTAAATTTCAGAAATATAAAATCATTATTGGTGAGTACATATTTCTTTTTTCATTTGATTATTTTTTTTTATTACTTATTTTATAACGCAATAATTCTGATAAACCTATAAAGTTTATTTATTTAATCACATTTTCGGCAGAAAAGTTAAATCGTGTGAATACTTTTGAAACAATTTAACGTATCTAATCAAACTTTTGGAACTTTATTTCAATGTTAGAATATTGTTAGGAACATATTTTGTCCAAATATAAAAGACTGCAGAACCAAATAAATTGATAAAATTATTAATTTAAGCACATTATATACATATAATATTTACTTTAATTTTAATTTTGTCCTCCCTAATATAACTTCAAATTATTTCCAAATTCACATTGGGTTCCGATTCCAGGAAATTTTACTATTTTGAAACATTCTGAAGTACTCTCGGGCTTTTTATAAGAAATCAATGTTTAAAAAAGTGATTTTCACCACCCACTTATACCTACCCGCAAGCCTCTGCTGTTAAACTCTTATTGATGGCTAAATAACCCCCTTTTTCACCACAACCGCGAGTGGGTAGTGGACTTTTTTGTATGGTGCATACATACATATATGAGCTCTTTATTTTGAAAGTGGCCTAAATCCAAAATGTCATAACAACGATTTTACTTTAAAAGAATATAGAAAAGTCGTCTTTATGAAATTTAGGCCACTTTTAAACTCTAGTACGGACAATATTGTAGTTCATTCATGTCTAAAGCAAATAGGTAATAATAACTACAAACTTTTTGCTATGCTGGGCCAATCTCAGCGCCAAAGGTCTAATCGGAGACTTTTCTTCGTTATCTTCTCTCCTAGATCCCTCCCAACCTTCTCAGCTCCTCGACATCCTCTCCCGCCTCAACATCCTATAGTTAGGATAACTTTAAACTAGGGAATGAACATATTAAAAGTAATAATAAGAAACATGCAAAACTAGTAAAATAGCTCGTAAAATATAAAAGGAAAAATGAAACATTCCCAAACTCTAAATTGGATTTATTTAAACTAATAAATAGATAATAGCTAGACGTAGATTCCCTTAGATGCATATAAAGTAATCCCTTAGAAACAAATTTCCTAGTTTAATTCTGGATGCAATCTGAATTGTATGTGAAACCCAATTTACCTACTTACTCCTTTAAAAAGCATGCCTCGTATATATAACTGAAGGGTCGGAAAAGTGAATAAGCACGACATAGCTCAGAAACTTTGGAAAGTGTATAAATGATGTCAACTGGTTTTTGTAAAATTCTTTAGCCTACAATTAAAAATACATAAAAACCATCCTGTCCGACAGCTTAATCTTGTTTTTTCTTCCAATCCACTTGACTCAGGTGTTACTGATAGCCACCACCTTCTTTCCACTCTTGATTATCACCACCTTCCCCTCTTTCTTTAATTTTTCCATGAATCGTCAGTCACCACCTTCTTTCCACTCTTGATTCACATCACCCTCCACTCTTTCTTAATGTTTTCCATGAATCGTCAACCCATCTCACTAACTCTGCAATCCGCTTTCATTATAACTACCGCAAAGCCGATTTAATAAAACTTAATCTCCTCCTAAATAATTCCAACGTCCTCATATCTTTATTAAACTCCCAGATATCAATTAATAACAGCGTTACCCCATTTTACTCTGAACTTTTCAGCTGTTTGTCCCAATGCGTTCTCTTCGAACCCCTAATCATTGCCCTGGTATGATAAAGAGCTTTGTTCCTTACGAAATAAAAGGAACAAATTATGGCATTCATTTTTCCTATCTAGGACCGGTGCTATCTAGCTATTCTTTTTACGACGCCATCTCTTCCCTCTTTTCCGAACGGTGCGAATGCCTCTACAATGACTATCTATCCTCCATCCAATCCAAAATTATTTCCCAGCCTAAACAGTTCTACAAGTTCATTAAGGTAAAACAAAAATCCAACGGTTACCCCTCCGTCCCTAAACTCTGTGAATAATCTTCATCTTACCCTTTTGAAATTGCAAACCTTTTTGTTAAATTTTTTAGTTAATCCTTGAACGATATCGATTCCATTTTTGACCCTAACTACTTTTCCTGCATGCTAAACTTTACGCAAACCTCTGTATCTTCTATCAACATCGATCCTTCTTTAGTTGCCGCTAAAATCAGTGCACTCTTCGATGATTTCGACCCTGGCCCCGATTGTGTACCCGACATTTTTCAGAGTTCCATGTCGTTCCACTGCAAATCCATTTTTTCCCCTAATCAATACGGAGTCCTCAAAGATAAATCTATCACAACCAACTTATTAACCTTTGTATCACGCACCCTTCTTGCTATGAAAACGGATTTTCTCAAAGCCATCGATCACAAAATAATCATTCTAAAATTAAGCTATCTAGGCTTTCCTCCCCTGCTCATATCATGGATTTCTTCCTACCTCGATAACGGCCACTTTAAAGTCCGTTTTGACTCCTTGATTTCTAACCCCTTCACATTCCATTCTGTTGTCCCCCAAGGCAGCCACCTTGATCCTTCAATTTTAATATTGTCCATCAACTAAGTAGAGAACATAATTAGTTACTCTAAAATTTAATTTATGCCGACGATATGAAAATCTTCAAACAAATTTCCAATGCGTCTGACTCGTTACGATATGACCTAAACAACATTTACACCTGATCCACCCAGATCATAAGGCTAATTCTGCTCTGGGCTTCATTAAACGTTGGTCTAAGGAATGCTCTAACCCTTATGTCACCAAATCACTCTTCATCTTCCTTGTTAGACCACTTCTTGAGTATGCCTATCAGGTCTGGTCACTCTCGCAATCCACACTCATTAACAGGATGTAATCTGTTTAGCGCAAATTCATCCGCTTTGCCTTGCATGACCTGTCTTGGACAGACCACCATAATCTTCCCCCTTATGAGAACCGCTTAAAACTAATCAATCGTCTATCAGATCTTCCTCTACTTTTCCTCTTGAAAGTCATCGTTCTAACTATAGTCTGATGTAGTATGATCAACAACTCTACCGCCTTCGATTTCCACCACACTAAAGCCTCCCTTAAGCATATACTTGCCCAACCCTTCAATGAACCATCCTGCCTCCAGGACCTCCTGATCATAAGTAGGTTAATATAAATTAAATTACGATCAAAATACAAGGTGAAATTAAAGTTTATGTAAAGTATAAACAAAAGGATTTGCAAGACCATATATGTATTCTTCAACGCAAAATAATCTCAATAAATATATTTAATTGGAAGTATATAAAAATAACTAAAAGTACTTACCTTGTGCCATATTAATCCAGTAATATGATAAAAACATTAAGTCACTCGTGCACTACCTCAAATTGCAAGCTGTCCAAATCAATATAGCGGAAAACATCGAATTAATATGTTTTAGATAATGCCATGTGGCCATAGGTATATATTGGGTTGGCAACTAAGTCATTGCCGCTTTTGTCGATAGATTCACTCTACACTTTCTTTTGTTTTGTTAAGGTGGTCAGAGCATCTAACCTATATTTTTTTCTTACTGTGTGGACTTCTACTTTTAATTAGTAAAAAAATTATATCGATTAGTTCTTTAGTTTTGTTTTTATCCCAATTTAAAAATGGAAAATCAGGACGTGCACTTCCGACACATTTTATTGTATTACTTCTGAAAAGGCAAGAACGCATCGCAAGCACAAAAGAAGTTATGTACCGTATATGGAGATGAAGCCTTAAAAGAAAGGCAGATTCACGGAACGCGTTTTTATAAATAAAAATTCGGAAATGTAATTAATTATAGCAGAAAGTATCCATAATCCCACTTTCAATGAGGAAATGAGAGGCAAATATCAAAAAAATGAAAAGGCTAGTTGAACAATTTTTTACACCTTAGTGCAAAATCGTGATGAAATTGTAAGTAATAAAAATTATGAAGGTGAGATTAAAGTCTTGGAAAATAAGATGTTACATATTTGAAATTGTATAATTAAGGAGCGCAAACCCTCGGAAGATTAAACACCGTATTATTTTCGCCGCTTATAATGTGGAAGATATGGAGTAATCGGAATTTTGATTTGGAACTTTCGTCTGTGGCAACGAAACTACGTGTAAAGGCAGGGGAAGTGGCTGGATTAGCTCAATCCGTTCGAAAATTTGGTAGAGTTGTTGTTTGGTTTAAAATTCCTTAATATTGATCGATTTGGAATTTTTTACTCGGATGTTGAATTTGGACTTGGTGAGTTTCTCCGAATTTCATTTTCTTAGCAGAATTTTAATTTTTGATTTGTATTTCGCGTTTTTTTTTTCTTTAGTTGATTTTGGAAAGATCATTTTTTTTAAGTCCGAGAACATTTCGATTCGGTTTTTGATTTAAGTGTAATTGGGAAGGAATACAAAAAGGTTAGTGATCTACTAATGACCAAAAGGTTGAAAGAATTTGTTATATACTAACCAGAGGAGAAAAAGGGAGATTTAGCATAAATAGGATATTGTAAATTGAGAAATAAAATATTACAGTAAACAAATAAAATAAAATAAAAATAAAAATGAAATAAAACATTACAGTAAAATCAATGCTCTTTTAATTACTGAGCTATAAATTTTTCATTGGTCCGCCGCCGAATCAGCGCTTGATTACTATAATATTCAGAAAAACAAAAAACTAATTTCAAATTACTAAATTCAAGTACTTCGTTTTTTGTGAATAAAGATAGATTTTCCTTTCATTAGAGTAGCCCCAAAACTTAAAAAATTGCTAGTTCTCCAGGAATTAGCCGCCCAGAAAATAGAACAGATTTGCAGAATTGTGACACGGTCGAAATTCCGGTTTTCTGCAAGGCAGCATCGAGCATTTAAAGACATAGTTTTGGACGAATTCGAGAATTTATGGCTATCTACAAAAGGAATGTGAGAACCCATACGTCGTTACCGAATAGTATTTAGAAATGCAGCTTACAAGGCTTAGGCGATTTAACATACGGAGTTCCAACAACTAAGGCTAAACCATCACGCTGAATGTCGTAAAGGTCACCCACGGCCGGCGCTTGAAAGCTCTCTCTCGCTAAATGCGTTCTTACATGCAATTTTCTTACGAAATCTTTATTGAAAATTGTGGTACTGAACGTGTTAATTAATGGAAATCATTCCATGACGATTTTACCTCACTTGTGCATGATAACACTAATTTAGAACCATTTAGAAAGCTACATTATTTAAAGGAAAGTTTAATTGGATAAGCCTCGGTGTAGATACGTATGTATATAAGATGGCAAGCGAAGAGAACGATGAATTCAAAGCGCGGTGCAAAAAATGTAGAAAAAAGTGGGTGAAAACGATTGTGGTATTCAGTACGAAGGTTTTCGTGGACATTGGTTCCATGCAGAGTGTGTAGGTATAAATAAGAAGGAATATGAGCTAGTCAAGGACCTAGGGAATATAATAATTTGGATGTGCGCAACGGACAAAAAGGCAAACAGTGAGATAGTAGATAGTAATATCGGTGCGATGATTGAAGCGAAAAATGAAAAATTGGATCATATCTATGAAATTAAAAATAAAATAAATGAAATCCACGAAATGATCGAAAGGGATAATACCAAAAGGGGAATTCAAACCGCCTCGTATGTAAGTGTTATTAGGTGCGGAGCCGTTAAAACAGCTAACCAAACGGTTAACGGCTATACCAAAGGTATTATAATCAAACGTTGCACGGGATAAAACTCAGATGATATTATGAAGATGATAAAGAAAGTAATAAGTCCAAACCAAATAAAGACTCCAATAGTTTTTACAAAAAAAGTCGCAAATGGGGGGATTTTAATTAAAACTAACTCGGAAACCAATAATGATAAGCTTTTAACGGAAATGTCATCGAAACGTGGAGATTTGTGCAATATAACCAAAACAAAGCAAAGGAATTCACAACTGATTATCCGTAACTTAAAAAAAAAGTACACAAATGAAGAATTGAAAGAGGAACTGAGTAACTTGAGCCAAGACATAAAACACTGAAATGAGTTAAATATAATTTATTCGAAACAAAATAAGCATACAGAGCTTTGGTCAAAGATCATGAATTACTGGATGGGACACTCGTGACGTAGTCCCTTATCTTTTTTCGACCTTGGTCCACTTAGTCCACCGACCTTGCAGATTTTGCTAAAAGTAGATAGTAATAAAGGGCTCACGCGTGAGAGAAAGACAAAAATTTAGGGGGAGGGGGAACGAAAATTAAAATAACGTTTCACCACCCAGAGCAGCGCACAGGTTCGAATACGTTTGGCCCGCCTTTAAAAATGCACAGTGAAAAAATGTAAGCAGCCCGCATCCGTATATATACTCTGAGTGTGCTACCTGCCTGTTCCCCATTCTCAATTAAGGATTTCCCTATGCTGGAACATTGCCTGGGACGGCACTAACACCATGCATGCAGAGGCACACAGCGAACCCAACAGATTGGCCCGCCTTTAAAAATACGTGATAAAAAACGCTGCATTTTATTGCCTACACTGTAAGTGCTGTAGATGAGAATTTTTGGCTGCCTATTCGTATCTCTTTCGTTCTTATTGGAACTTAGATAAGGCATAGGAAGCAGTAGTTCTTTGCTACTTTCTCTAATGGAAAAATTTTCTCCAGGCAGTTTTAGAAGTTGCATATAGGTTAGAGCTTTAAGCTTGTATAGAGAGTGTCACATTTAGTAATTTATGATCTTTGGCTTTGGTCACTGTCGATCGAGGTATCCGCGGAACTCTATGCAAGAATAATGAACAAATATGTAAACATAGCGTGGCGAAGCCACTATGTCACCGAGGACTTTAATATACTCCGATACTTCAAATGTTAACGATTTAACCATTCAACGAAGAACTGCAAATGCAAAGAGGGTATGTGCGCAAAATGTGGAGGAAAACACAAAACCACCGAATGTAAATCCCACTAGATCGGATGCATCAACTGTCACCGAACTAAACCTTTGGGACACCGTGATGATGCTGCAAGTATGTAGTCGGGAGTGTCCGGAATACAAGAAACAAATAAGAGCAACGCAACTAAGGACGGATTACTTCACAGTAAAACTAAATAATGTAAATGAATAGGCAATTAAATATTTTCTACGTAAATTTGAGGAGTATGAGGAACAAAAAAGAGGAACTGGAACGTACGACATATAGGAAGCCGGAAATTAATATTTTAGTTTTTAATGAAACTTGGCTTTACACGAATGAAGTAAAACAGTTCGACCTAAAGGGTTTTAATGCCGTACTTAATAGTAGAGATGATAGTAGAGGGGGAGGATGTGCAGTATACATTAATTGTAATTATAGTTTTAATATCCTAAAAACAGATCCAAAATATAACTTAATTATCCTAAATATAATAGGTGATAAAGAGAACTTGAAAATAGCAACATTTTACCGAGCGCCTACGTAAGAAACAACCGAATTTTTTGAAACTCTTGATGCACTTTATTTAAATTATAAAATCCTTATAACTATCGCAGATACCAACATAAATATTCTTTAGCACTCCTCCAGACTCAATCATATCAGGAAATACTGACGATCAATAACTGCCAAATTCTTAATTCGGAAACTCCTACAAGAGAGAATGATCTCAATGCAACACATGCAGGTCATTTGGTGTCCAACAAGTATTTTATAACCGATTCTTTCATGGTTAAAGTGGATGATTGGTCGAGGTTGGATCACAAAACTTTAGCATTAGAGCTAAGTATGAAATGGAAAGCACCTATGGTAAGGAGAAGTATCAAAGTATTTGATGAAACCCGGTTTATAGATGTACTAGTTGCCAAGATAAAAAGGTCTTAATCTTAATATGTCGACATTGGTAGAAGTAATAAAGTAATGTAAAGAAAAGTCAACAAATATACGGAAGGTTCGGACGCAAAATCACAATTGGATGACTGAAAACATAATTGTAAATATTGAGAAAAGCATAAAATATATAAACAACTAACAGCTAATAGAACGGATGAATATCTTAAGAAACAGTACAAATCTCAAAAGAGAAATGTGGATTTAATGATTAAAAGATCAAAGCAAAATTACGTAAATAACAGATTGGAAAAGGATGCAGGAAACACAAAAAAATTATGGAAAATAATAAAAGAAGCAGTTATAGGACAAAACGTCTCCAAAAACACAACATTTTGAAGGTATGAAAAAAACTAACGGGCATATAACTCATATGATGATGTCGGTCAATCTTTTTAACGATTTGAAAAGAAAAGACAATCGACTAATCGGTCGGAAATCCTTAGGCTTTCAGCAGGAGCTTTTGCCCTTTTTGGGGATATAGACAACTTTAACCTCTGCCCAGGATGCAGGGATGTCCGTTAGACGCAGACAAGCCTCAAAGATGCACATCAGTCAAGGAGTTAGCAGTTTAGAGCCTTTCTAAAGCTCAGATGATGTAACGCCATCCAATCGAAGGGATTTGAAGGGCTTAAATTATTAAAGATACTGCGGCTATCCTTGTAGGACACCCATGCATACATGCACTCTTACCTAGCGGTCACGATTACAATTGACCACCAAGGATATCCAAGCTTCCCCTATGACCCCTGGTGGTGCACGAGATCCACGTGGCCTTGTTGCATGATTTGGTGAGGCATATTCACATAAATAAAATTTAACTTACTGCTTTATTACTCAGAGTTTAGGGTGAATGTTGCAACCTCATACTGTAACAGAAGCGACTTTTGCACTATCCCAGACAAATTGATTTTTAAATAAAAGCATTAATATATTTTTAAGAATTTAGGTATGGTGATCTTTGCAAAACTCATCGTCGAAAATTAAAATGAAAGTTCTAGAATTAGTAATTTTCTGAAACATAGGCTTTTGTAACATTTACTTTAATTATTTGCATATGCAAGCAGCTATATAGTTTCGGATGATTTTAATATCTTTTACATATGTTTTTTACTTATAGAGTTATTGTCATGTTGTGATGTCATATCAAAATCGCAATACAGCCTGGAGATTTAGTTATCTCCACACGTATTTTTTCTTTCTTTAATTATATCACTCTGTAGCTGAGAGTTAGCGCAAAATTTGGCCCATACTTGTGTGTTGGAGCCGTCGAAGGCTTTCGAGCTAGATTTTATTCGAGATGACGCTGCTGTAAAGTTTATCTTGCAATTAGAAATTAACAAACAAATTTGTTCGTACACATTAATCACGCTTATTATAACATAACATATTAACATAATATAATATTCTACACAACTCATTACTTTAGTAATAATTAATTTTTGAAATTCGTATTTTCGAAAGAGTTACACTACGTCCTCAATGGAGGGCTCCTATATTTGCAAATTAGCGAAAGCTGGCAAAACATATCTGTATAACTAACTAATAATTTTCCGAAATTAATAAATTTTTTAAAGGAGATGACTGAGCTTCAAGAATTTAAATCACATTTAAGTTATAAAAATCAACCAGACGTGGCATTGGATTGCTGTTGGTAATTTTGGAAATCAATCACGTAATCAGTATAAAAGAAGAACTGAAGGTATAGAGTAGCAGCCGTCCTCGAAAAATGCCATCCATTAAAAATTCTATAAATGTCGAAAAATTTATTTTCCTTTTCCCCATTTTTCCACATATGCAGTAAAAATTGAAATTTATTAATAGCAAAAGTGCAGCCGATCTGCAATTCAATGACTTTTCATATCTTGCCAGCAACGTTTTTGTTTATTTTTATATATAAATTTGTTCTTTCATATTTGAAATTATTTTTATGTCCATGCAGTGTCACCATCCACCCACCACACCAACCCACCCATTCCAAAGGGGGATACTCATCTTTGTTTATAACTTTTATGTATAAGCGCAAAAAGTCTAAAAAAGCTATGATAATACAGAAATATTTGAGAGAATTTTTAAAAGTCAGTTACAGTTCGTCAATATTTTCTTTTGATTTTTATACATTAATGATGTTTGGGCTTAGTCAATATTTTCCAAATTTAAGGTATTATAATTCCAGAATTACAGAATATATTAAATTACTTAAGACTAAAGTACAAAGAAAAATGTTTGAAAAATTTTAATTGATTAAGTCACATCCTGAAAAATGAAAACGTTTTATAATTTCCACAACTGACAAAGGAACAATGCCAACCCAATTTTGATGCAATTTGGTTCAAACGTTGCCCTTAGTAAGATATTTAAAAGTCCATCTTCAAATCCTGCTGAAATTCAGTCCTTGTGGAAAACCTTCCTCCAAAAATCGCAAATTAGCCGTTTTCAGGAATCTTTATGACGCACTGCTTCTCGTTATATTAATTATTTTTAGGATTTGCAAACTTCAGCATTATAATCAAAGTTAAAGCTTTCAATAAAGATGTCGTTTACTTCTATTGAAGCTTAGATGAATTTCCGAAGAAAGATCACACACATAAATTAATTTTTCGTAAGGCGTTCGTTTAAATCTTTATTTTTTTAAAGGAACAATGAGGAAGTACAGTATTGTATAAAATAATAGGGTCATGGTAAAATGTTTTTTTATTCTTGCTTCTAGATTCAGTCAATGACAGGATTTGAAATTTAACTTAAATTTAACTTTCACGAAATTTGACTTTCTTTTAATTGAAAATAACTTTAACAATAAACATAATTAAAAACAACAAGATCAAGAAATGTTGTCCTGCATATCGTTCTGTGTAAAATTATAACAACATATAAAAAAACATTTATGCTTTAAAATACAAAAACCTTTTGCTCGATTGCATGCCGTAATTCTTGGGAATAATGATTCGTAAAGATTGTTTGACATGATGTCCCAAAGATTCCTCAATTTTTCGGTTAAAAGACTGCAGAGTTCTTCTACAGTTTTTTTGACGTGACAACGTCTATTAAATTGGTTTAAGATAGGGCGCGCGTGGCGAGAAATGTCCCGTAACGCGGAAGTGGGCGTGGCTTACGGCGATCGGTGTACAGCAGTTAGTGCCGATGATACCGAGAAGACGTCTAAATTAAATTGCCATATTCTAAATTCGTATGTAGTAGTATTAAGGAAAAGGTAAATTGAAGTCAGTATAATAAGTATCGTGATGTTGATATGATGTTACTCATGTCGAACAAACGGTCGCTTGAATCAGTAAAATCAAATAAAGAACGACAAAGTGAATTTCGGAAACGTGTAAAAAAGAACGAGACTCCAGAGCAAGTTATTGTCCGCAAAAAATATTCGGCGAAAATGTCTGATATTGGTTTAATATTACACCAAGCACTGCTTCCTTACGTCTCGGACGATGATTTTAACAACGATGTGTATGATGTTGATAATAAGTTACCGATTTTACTCTGTGGTGACTTCAATATCAATTTGAAAACAGACAAAGCACTTGTAAATTTTATGAAACGAAAATTTAATTTAGATTGTCTCTCCAATTCTAATGATTCTACGACATTGGGAGGAACTGCTATTGATTTGTCATTCTCAAGACACATAACCGCCGAACTACTACCAATTGTCTCTTACTTCTCTTACCATCGGCCAGTGTTAAATCGTGTATTACAAATAGAATAAAGAACTTGTAATTTGATAAGAATAAAATTTATTGGATCCAAATTGTCAAGTTTATTAATAGACGTTGTCACGTTAAAATACATAAGTGTCCTACACATATAACCACTATTTTTTGAAACTTTATCGCCCAAGATCTTCCAGACGATTTCAATAATATATATTAATGTCATCAATGTTAAGGTATAGACTGGAGGAGGGCTAGGCCAAAACAATTATTTTGTGCTCTTCGCACTAATTTAGTGTGCTTCTAGCAACATAAGGATCGTACCCCTCAACGATTTTTTTTTTGAATAACTCATAGTATATATTTAATATTCATAGAAATAGCATCAAATTGCAATGATTTTTATCAATCTGAGAAATTTTCAGTTTAATTTTTAAAGTTTTGCAGTGGCTACCTTAGCAAGTCAAAGAGTGAAATTTTTATCTTATTACCTTTCATTTTTGCCTTCCTGAGTTATAGCCCTCTAATTCTATCTGCAAATATGTTTCTGACTATAGAGACAAAAGTAATATACTCTCATATTGTTAATTATTATTAATCTAAATTCCAATTAGAAGTAATCACTATTTAAAATTATTATTTGAAGTGAACCTCATAAGATAGTAGTGCAATAACTATCTAATATTAGGCCAAACTGCTTTAACTTTGTTTATGTTGTAAAAGAATCTTATATTATTTATATGTTCACTATTTTTAAAGAAATTATGAAACTAAAAATATCAATAGTACAACCCTTCATCTCTAACGAATAACTTTGGCCAAAAAAAAACAAAAAAAACAAAAAAAAACTGAATATCACGCCTCTTCGTAGCGGAAATATTCGGAAATATTAGAAGGTGTTACTGGCGTCTACTTTTAATTGGTTGCACTAATTTTTTCAAGATTAAAACTGTCATTTACATTTCGAACGTACCTGCTGTGAAAATGAGCAAACTTTGTGTAGCGGAGTTTTTAAGGTAAGTTAATTTTATTTTATGTTTCTTTTTGGAAAATTCAAATTCTTCATTTGCTTATTTTCTATTATTTCAAAGGACTTACATTAGATCAATTCTTGCTTAATTGAGCCAATGTGCCCCAAAAAATTTGCCTGACAAAGTAACCCTCTTCAAACAACAGCTTTGGTTTAAATTTTAAAAAAAATAAATATTTATAAAAATATAAGAAAATAATAACTAAAAATACCCGCATCTATGGTATACCTCGAGTAAAGATCTGATAATTTAAAATTGTGTCCGTCATTTTATTAAAATTTCGTAAAAATATTTTTGATCGTTAGGTCCGTTTATCTTGGAAATACTAAAATGAATTTTGGCGCCCTATTTAGAAAATACAAAATGAAAGAGCTAAAATAGCCGATCAATATGGTTAAAATTTTATTTAAATCTCTTAAACTTAGACTGAAATAAAACTTTTTAAAAAAAAGTATAACTGCCTTCAGTACTAATTAATCAAAATTTTTTTTTCTTTTAAAAGATTTTCAAAAGTAATTTTCAAATGAAAATTCGTAGAAAATACAATCTTTCAATTTCTTTATAATTGGGTAAACAAACAATTGAATTATTGTACCAAATCGTCCAGTCATTGTAATTTTACACAAAATAGAGTAAAACTGTAAAAACATTACTTTTCGTGGATCACAATACTATTAATAGGTCTACCGGAAAGTTCGGTCCATTTTTAGAATAAAGAAAAGAATAAATTTTTCATACCTTGAATAAACTTTACTGAATAATATAATTGCCATCATTATTTATGACTTCTTGCCAGCGTGATGGCAATTTGTATATGCCATTTTTAAAAAATGTCTTATATTTAGAGGACAAAAATTGAACCAGTGTTTGGTTGGACGAGGTACTAGCTGTTTCACATTAAATGTTATAATTTTATTTTTTGGTTAAAAAGCCAAAATATTTTTAAAAGACGAGATATCTTCTTCGTTATTGAATTTTTTGCCCTGCAAAACATTTTGCAAGGACAAAAAGAAGTGGTGCTAGGTCCGGATAGTATGGTGGATGTGAGAGTATTACCCAGCCTAGCTCTGCGACTTTCTGACGAGTCCCCGAAGCAGTATGTGGCCTGGCATTGTTATAAAGCAGTATGATGTTCTTCTTATTGAACATCGCCGGCCTCTTTTCTTGGAGTGCTGTTTTTAATTTATCCAATTGCTGACAGTACTTCTCCGAATTTAGCCTTTCGTTTGGTTTCAACAGCTCAAAATGTATTGGGCCTCGAATGTCCCACCATATACACAACATTCTCTTGTTCAGGCCCTTTTCCTAATGACGTTGTCATATGTAATCCACTTTTCATCCCCAGTTATCATCCGGTCCAAGAAGGGTTCGATTTTGTTGCGTGCAAGCAGAGATGTGCATACGATGACTCTATCATTCAAATTCTTTTCACTTAACTCATGTGGCACTCATCTCGAATACTTCCACACAAACCCTATTTTCCGAATATGGTCCGAAATGGTTTGTTGAGCAGAGTCAAGCCTTTCCGCAATATCTGATGTTGTCAATAAAGGATTTTGCTCTAACATGACCTTGACAGTATCGTCGTCGATCAAAGATGGTCGCCCAGAGCGTGGCTTATCAGAAAAACCGAAATCACATACTTCAAATTTTTCGAATCATCTTCTGCATGTTCTACTAGAAACTGCACCTTCTCCAAACACTTTCAATAAATTTCTACAAGCAAAAGAAGCATAACTAACTTTTTTTGTGGATCAGAACAGAACAGTCTTATAATTGCAGTATTAATCTGTATAATTAAAAATATGTTTGAATAATCCGTCATAGACTTATAATTACTAATAATAATAATACCCATATTTTACAAATTATATTCTTAGATTAGTTTACAATTTTATGTTTTTGTATATGACATGCGACATGCATCGCTTCAAAGAACGATCAAATATAACCTTACTAACCTTTGCAGTGTATTTTTTTACGAATAAAATAGTGTTATAATATATTTATACTAAAAAAAAAATGTGGCAGACTCCTTCAGTGGTCAAAATGGCTGCGTCATACATCTTTTTTTTTTTGTGAATATGGATCTTTAACTATACCATAAGTACCAAAGCACATATGTACATTAAAATTGTTTGACCTGTTTCGCTTTTGCGTAGAATGTCCCACTTAAAGTTACTATGAATTTGTTGTTACCAAAGATATCGAAAGAAGAATAATTTAGGTTTTATTTCACATAGGTTCTTCATCATTTATTAGAACAAATACTAATAAAAACTGGACCTATTCACAATGGCTTCTGAAAGAATTGTTCAACATATTTAAAAACTATAAAACGAAGGATTCTTTAGCCTAGAGAAAGCGAAGCAACGAGTAAATCTTTATCTGGAGATAGTGAGAAAAATTGAAATAAGGGCTATTTGCAAGCCATAGTTTTAGATTTATTTGTAGTGGATTGCTATATTTTTATATCAGTATTTTTTTAAAAATTGCAATATTTATTAACTATTCATGCTTGATATTAATAAATTATATTAAAATAATAAATTCAGAGCTGAAAATAATGTTGAGCTTTAGTTTATTTTGAAGCTTAAACAGGGACTTCCCATATTCATTTTAGATCTGAAAACAAAAACTTTTCTCTTGCTCAATTCGGAGTTTAAAATGAGACCTTCTTTATTACTTAATTTTAGAGATAAAACTATGTGCATTTCCTAATAGGTAAGTATGAGAAGACAGTACACATAGTTATAAGACTAGAGTTAAAGCCCGAATTTAAAGTGTGAAAAGGAAAAATTTGTCGTATGCTGCAGAGCCCTCCAAATATTAAAGTATAAGAGTAAATGATTCTCCTTAGTATCATATTGTAACAAATTGTAAAATAGCAAAGGTTTCAACTTTGCCTTGAAATGTGAAGAAACTTTGTCTATTATTATTTTCGATGAATATAATTTTTCAAATATTATATTGCAAAATATTTATGATTGTTATTTCCATTAGTGGAATATCGTCCTACTGCTGTCAACAAAAACCGATTGTTATCGGTCATAAATGCATCATTTTTGTAATGCAAATGCGCAATGGTAAAAGCAGAAAACAGTACTGCCGGAAGACTTTTCTTATCGCTGTGCATAAAATATATAAGCTGCTTTAACGTCTTCACTTAAACTGTTATTAAATAGCCGCAGCCAACAAAATTTGGGCAGCTAAGATAGCGATATTCAGCGAATGCCAAATTTCTTAATACCTGCACTTTTCTGTTTAATCTTTTTCCAACTTCCTTTTAACGGTTGGGCGTAGTCGACGCTGAAAGGAGTCAATGAGCCGCTATAAATCGACCAGGCGGTGTTTAATTATTCCGCGGAATGAAAGGCCCAGTCGTCTCAGTTTAGTTTGAGTCATGCAGATACATAGTCAAAAGCCTGTCTAGTATTAGATAAATATTTGAAAGCATTTAGAGGTTTCGTCTACGTTCATAGGATCATTCTGCGGTGGTAATTAGCTTTAGGTTTCTTTTCTTCCCATTTATCTTTTGGACTATTCGCTTTCTCTGGGGTATCTGGTTGCATTTGACGCCCGTTTAGATATCTACTTATCGGTTTCATTTTGGGACATTCACTACTACTCTTTTGATGGTTTGTTTTGTTTGTTATGATGCTTTTAATTGCAGTGTGCGAAGAAATTATGAAGAGCAAAAAACGAACTTTCCACTGAGGTACATAAAAAAGTTAATTGGTGTTTTTTTTAAGTAGACATTTAAGAGAAGTCGAGAACCGTAAAATTTTGAAATAATGTTTAACAAAGGTCATGAAATTGACCACAAAATGGGCCATTTTTATATACACTTTCCAATAACAGGAAAAATAAGGGTGTTAATTTCATAGTTTTTTATTATAATTAAAAAGCTTTCAGAAATATTAAATACAATATTTTTATTAAAAATGAGTTTGAAGTATTAATGATGAAACGTTATAGGTTAGATACCCTGAGGGTACACACATACAAAGTTCACATTAACATTGATAATTGAAAATAATATTTTTGTTGCAAATATTGGACAAACAAATGTTTTTTTTGTTTTATATACCTAGTCTTGCCATAAATTCTGTCACACAATTTCTAATACGCGCTTTCTCATAAATTAGCCTGGAATTGTACCGTTGTGTTGCACTTTGTAACAAATGAACTGTACGCCGTAATATTCCGTTCAGTTTAGTGACAGTCTTTGGCTCGTAATCATGGAGTGGGGAGTAAAAGAAAATCGTATCGCTGTAATAGCACTCCATAAGTGTGGAAGAAATGCTTCTGAAATTTTGAATTTGTTGAAACCACTAAAAATAACAAAAAGATTCATTTATCCTGCCATAGAACGATTTAATGAAACCTTAGGCGTAGATGATAGAGCAAGGACCGGTCGTCCACGTACCGTTAGAACAGTCAGTGCCATCAAAACTGTCCGAGAGCGCATCCGTAGAAATCCACTGCGCAAACAAAAAATTTTGTCGAGGGAGTTGGAAATCTCCACAAGATCGATCGATGAGTAGATTCATTCGAGATGATCTTCATATGAAGGCTTATCGTCGGTCAACAGCCCACATGTTGACTCCACGGTTAAAGGAAATAAGATTGGAAAGATGCAAGAGTCTCTTGTTTTGGCACACAACCAATGGTCATGAAAACATCCTCTTTACCGACGAAAAAATGTTTACTGTGGAGCGAGTTTTTAATAAACAAAATGATAAGGTTTATGCAACGTCATCAGAAGAAGCTAAAAAAACGGTTCCCAGGGTGCAACGAGGCCATCATCCAGCTTCTGTAATGGTTTGGTGGGGTGTATCCCATAAAGGTGTCACAACACTCCATTTTTGCGAAAAAGGTGTCAAAACCGGTGCGGCGGTATAAAAGCTAAAGGAGGTCATTTCGAGTAAAGCTTTTATTAATTAATTAACAATATCTTATTAAAATAAATTTCGTTGGAATACACATATTATCTTTTATTGTTTAGATTTTATGCTTCTTTAAAGTTGTGACAGAATTTATGGCACGACTAGGTAGATATATACATATAATATATATATATATATATAATATATACCATATATATATATATATATATATATACATTATATTCCCTCTACCGTTTTCAATAATGCAGTTTTGAGCAAAATGCAAAAGAAAAAGCCAAAGCATAATTTTATATTATTAATAACAAAGATTATAAACGAAATTTTCAAATTGTTAGATTACATACAATTGTTAAAATTTAATATTATATAATATATTAATATTAATATTAATATAGCTTTTAGCTTTACTTTTTCTAATCGAGTGAAAAAACACATTTTTTTTCAAAATTACTAAATTATGTCCATTCAAGTGGTTAGGTCCACTTAAATGGACATAATTTAGTAATTTTGAGCGTTAAAATTTCGAGACAAGATTACTTACTTAATTTTGAGTACTGAGGTTATTTATTTATTTTTCACGTGCACCTGAAAGTCGTCAACAGCTTGATATATGTGACCCAGAATTATAAACGCATCTTCAGTAAGTGATTTCTGATGGAAGCTAAGAATTTTTTGCTTCTATTAATTGAGTCTATTAACTATCCAAACGAGAGTGTACGTATAAAATTAAATCGAACAAATTTGCCGATAAAAATAATGAAACTTAAATGTGATATTTTTCATTACTTTTAGATTTAAGCAGAATTACTCTACATCCTTTACATAAATGTAATTTATTTAATCCCTGGAGATATGTGAATGGAGCAGAAATTAAAGTCACTTTAAAGGGGTATTGTCAGCGTTTATGTTACAGCAACGGTCGGCGAAAGGCAAATTGAGGTGCAAACAGAGCAGGGCCAGCGACCGGTGTCCCACAAGAAAACATGTGTTGCAGTAGTGGAAGGAAATTTTGTGCAATTATTTTCCACTTCGCACTTTGGAGGAATGATAAACTTCCCTGCATTAGTCACAAAAAGCGAAAAAAAGGACAGTAACGGGCGCGCGGATGCAATAAATTTTCACCAATAAACCAATTTAGCCCATAGCACTTGGCCCTGGTTATATGGATCATTTGGGCCGGACGTCCTATAAAATATAAAATGTTTGGGATTTTAGATAATCGATAATTAGAGTCGCCTCAAAGCCGCATCCCTACGGGTGAAAAGCTGTTTTGCTCTGGTGGCTAGAGTAGCCCAAGCCCAAACAGCCTGAGTGGTTTATCGATCTAGTTTTTTATATGACCCGGTACCAACCTCAGAAAATGGAGACATGGGCAATAGATTTTTCTATGAAGTTTGAACCGGTGCTAGCACCAGAAATTGTACAAGTAGTAGCATGACCAGATGCTTCTCAACAGAAGACGAAGGACTGCGATCTAATAAAATTTGCATAAACCCAGAACCGAAGATGATAAGCGGGTTACCTTGGTTATGCCAATTAACCCTTAATTAGATTTATACAACTCCTTGAGTCATTGGATTATTGGATTTATGGGAATGTCATCCATCGTACTCATATACCCTGCACAGTTGCGGTACCACAGTATCTTTGGGATGTCCAAAACTTTGCGACTAATTAGAATTCGTTTAAGAATTAAATTGGTGATGACGTCGCAATCTTATCGATTCAGTTGAGTGCTCGATGTCGTGTGCCTACAGCACGAATAACAATTAATTATATGTGTGTGGTGGTTATCAGCACTTATTGCTCCACGTGAGGACGTGATTTCTGTTGCCTTACATAATTTATTGGCCCTGTTGGAGCTGGCGGACGTTCCCGTGCCGTCGCGCAGAAAAAATGCACTTTACTTCCTTCTTCGTTATTACTTGTTCCGCAATCCTCATACATCTTTAAAGGCTTTTGGGATAGATACCTCCGTTTGTATAAATTTATTTAGGCAATCTTTCTTCGTGGGCTTTTCGCCGAGTTTTATCAGCATGGAATGGCGGAAGCTGTTAAATTTAATCCACTTACGATGATTTAACTCGTCATTAACTATAATATCGGCGTCGCTTAGTAATTATAGAGCTACGTTTACGCTGAGTGAATAGCTGATGCTCTGGCAATCTGTAGATACATATGTTACGATCATAACATATAGATTGGATTCAGTGGGTGGCTGAATAGTGGTGGGATGGTAATCTTCCGGACATTAAGCCGGTTTTGATTAAATATTCGGAAGTGAATGGTGCAAACTTCCTCTAACGTTTATCTAATGAATAATATTTCTTTAACTTATATACCAGCTCTTCGTTTAAGAGAGTAATTAATTCGTAAATTTAACGTAATAAAAGAATGATGAGTTTTTTTCCATAAAAAGGGCGGTAAACTAACATCAATTTCCATAAACCATTACACAAAAATCCATGTTTAGTCGGTTATGTCTTAACAGGAGCTATTTGAATAAGTATACTATATTTTTTGGTTTGAGATGACATCTAAACAGCAACCCTAGGGACGGTGGGGTGAGGAAAGTTCAAAAATCTTAAATTGCAGACTTCTCTTATACCTTCAATCCGGTGTTATCATCATGTAACCAAGACTTTGCTCCACTCCACAGTAATCCGAGCCATAAAAATAGGTACACGCAGTGCTAATTTTAGCAATACCGGGTAAGGTACATTTCAAAGGCAGCACACATAACTCTGAAAAAAAATTAATGCTAATAAAATTTTATTTTCCTGGCCTTCCTATCAGCTCAATTTCATATTAATTCATTTTTAAAATAAATATAAATAAGGATGGTATTAAAACAAATTTGTTTTCTGATTAACTGGCGAATGTAGAGGTAACCTATCACCAGAAGTAAAAAAATAAAAAGTTGCGAAAATACAACTTACTTCACACTCTTTTATTCAAATCTAAGTGCATAAAGTAGACCAGACCAAGTTCTCGCAAAAATGACCGCCTGTACATTCTGCAATATATACATGAACTTTTCCAGGCTATCTCCGCGGTTACTTACGTAATGGGATTGCTTTCCAGGAAGGTTAAGGTTATCAAAAAAAAAGTAAGAACTTTGGCTACTCGCTGCCTCACTGACTGAATCTAACGTATTACAAGTAAAAGTTATATGCTCCTACACAGAGCATCTTTAAATTCAACTCCAAAATATTGAAAATACATGGTCTTTCTTTATTGACTTGACAAAAAAATATTGTAAAAGTCTTCGAAATTGTTTAACCCTTTGCCTTATGAATTGAGCGACGATTATTAGTACCACTTTCGATGAGAGTTTCTGTCATTCGCCGTGACCACAAGCAGTTTCATCACAGGCTTGTTTGCCATTTACTATTTACTAAAACCACATTTTTATATTGCAATTATAACAAACAATAACAATAAACATTATCATAAAACAAACAACAATAACAATAAACATTATCATAAAACAAACAACATTATTTGATATGAGCTTTTCACTTTTAGCCAGAACAAAACATCACGTATCTGAAACGAGCTTCTCATTTTAGGCACAGAAAGGGGATCACGTCTCCCAGCCGTTGTTTTAAGGCAAAGGGTTAAAAGCCTAAAAGTAAGCTAGCAAATTATTAGTTATATATAAAGACAAAACAATAAATTAAATTTTGACCTGATAAAAAATGTCTGGAATATCGAACATTCGAAGTTACATCGCGCAAATTGTACTAGAGATAAACGTTCTATACTATTATTATAATAAACTTACGTTCCGTGCTTTTGTTTTGCAATACTGATCATGCGTAGCTCAATCGATTGCGTTTTTAAATGAACTGGTTATTCAGGTCATTAGAAACACGACAACAGATTTTATCAAACGTTAATCGTTAATCTATCTTCAGAGCTTATAAATATCAACACCAATGGTAGATTTATGTATATATTTATATGCAGTTATTCAAAACAGATTAAAGTTTATTCTGATGTGCGCAATCAATTGCAGTTTATCGAAGACCCCACGAATGTTGATAAATCATCAAAGCAGGTAAGCGTTATTAGCTAGTGTACATTTTTCCGAAAAAAGATTAAATATTGTCTTTCTCGAACTATCAAATTTCTCAAAGGTGGGCAATTCATTGCCAGCAATTGCATTTTGAACATGGTGGCGAAGAGAGAAAGATGTTTAAAAGCGACAACTTAAGGGTCCAGCACCCGTGAATTTAAGGTATTTATAGGATTTTTTTGAAGGTGAAAATAACGCACAATGTTATTTAAACTTTGTAGGTATATTATAATACTTAAAAAGCATATAGAAACATTTTCATAATAATCAAAAACAAAATTTTAGTTATATAATCGAACTGAAAATAGCACCCTCAAAAAAATGGACTTATGCGGCGGGTGAGGTTTGGACCCTTTCATTTAACTATTTGAGAAATAAAAAACAAAATTAATCTATATGAGTGTAGCTATCGCCGAAAGCAGAAAAAAAGAAAAATATTTATTTTTTACAAAATAGCGTATTCTTGAAATTTGAATACCAAAAACAGACTACATTTTATTAGTTTTTTACGTTAAAAAAAAGTAGTTACTAAAATAAAAATTTTTTGATCGCCATAGCCACTAGTGTACTGACTAACATATTAAAATTTAAGATGATTCGGATGAATAGTTTTTTATTGTCACCCGCCATGGAGAAAAAAGTAGTTTCAAAATAAATGAGTTTAAAATTTTAAGTACGCTACAAATAATGCACCAATTCATGAGGCGGGCCAACCGTTCGCTAGCTGCTAAAAAGGCTGTAGATCCTTAAATACCGTCAATGTCATTACAATTTAATTTAACAGTATATTCTCGAAAGGCTGCACTTCGATTTTTTGAAAATTCTAGACATCCGGGTCCTCTTAAAATCTTCCATAACTTATAAAAGCACACAATCCGTGACCAAAATGATCAATTACGATTTTCTTTTTCTTTGTTCGAGCAAAATTTAAAATTTATTGCCTACTCCATATGAATGGCAATTATTACCGTCCATGAGGTTATCAATATTGCTGTTGCTATTGCTGCAGCGACTACACCTACCATTTCTTAACAATGACAATGAGCTTGACAATAAATTGCTTGAATAATTTTTTACAAGAAGATCCAGAAGATTATTAAGAGATTCAAAAGTGCGGGTAATATAATAATTTTACATCGATCTAGACGTCCTCGTAACTTCTCGGAGCAAGAAAAGTAACTCATTATTTGTAAAATAAAAAAAAAATTTATACAGAGTCCTTTCAAAGTACTGATGGAGATCATGAACAGAAAATGAGAGGTATGCCATGCAACCCCCAAACTATAGTATACGTCCATATTAGCAAAAAAATATTTGTAAAATATAAAAAGAATGTCATGCAACATCCGAACTATACGGAAATATTTGTTAATAAAGTCAATTGACGAAAGCGACTACAATTTACGAAAGAAATTCAAATTCACCATCAACAAGCTTTCTGGGAATAAAGTTATATTTTCTAACGATAGTAAACATAGATAACATCCATGGATCAGATGGAAATTGCATAAGTTTTGAGAAAAGTCAATGAAAAGAGTAATCCGTCGAATATGGCTGATCTGTGAAACAGGGTGGAGTATTGATATTGGTTTCATGAGAGTACCAGGAACTTGGGTTTAGAGGAGTCATTTACTTTCCAACAAAGTACTGACTCTAAACATACCTCATATGACGTTAGATATTGGCAATATTCCCTGGAAGCTTAAAATGCTTTTCAGATATTAATGTGATTGAACGTCTGTGGGAACATATCTACCGGCAAATAAGGAATAATGAGATAAAGATATTGCCATATAAGAACTGGACTGTTGATCGATCCCATATAAAAAGTCACTTTAAAAATGATACCAAATTTGAACCGAATTCTAACTATCTCGCTCTCACTTAAAACCCGTCGGCAGACAACATAATAAAATTTCATTCTTATATTCGATTGAAGATAGCCCCACTCTAATTCGCTTGAAAGTTCTTTCGGAAGGGCCAGAGAAAACTAAACATAATCTAAACAAATTTAAAGATAAAAGAAGTTCACCTAAAAGAGAGAAAAGTGTTTTGTTTCGGTTTTTTTTGGCAATTTGATTATTTATTACTTAGTTTTGTTTGAACCTAATTGTGCGGAATTGTTGAGGAGTATAAAAGGTAAGATATGCCTTAAGAAGGTCTGGGCTTAAAAAATGATATCGTTTTTCAAATGTGAATTGGCAAACCAGTTCCTATATGTCAGTGGATAAAGACCACAGATGTCCTCATAAGATCCTTAAACAAGAATGGTTTCAAATAACTCACATGTCAGCCAAAACTTAGTGTACTCGATGTGTTCATGAATGAAAGCTGTTATAAAAGTCAAAGAATAGCCCACAAAATTAATTGGAGTCACTTCTAAATATTCATTAAGGACTTATTTTTTACAATCACCCATAACAGTAATGAATGATTTATAGTTTTTCTTTACCATGTAAAAACACTGATCTTTAAATTTTCCCCAAATTCGAAAATCAACATTTCTTATTCAGTTATATGTACACATATAACAAAATAAAAACGGATAATTTGGCAAACAATTTTCTTATGTTAAAAGCCTTGTTGTTCCTTAATTGGTTCCGCATACTAAACATTTGATATTTAAATTGAAATAAATGAAATGTTTCCAAATACAAAATATAAAGTTGTTGTCGCATATAGTCATGGAATATTTTTCGCAAAATTTGTTAGTGCGAAAAAATTACACCTTAAATCTTCTTGGAAATATATAATGATTAAATTAAAAAACCAAATATTTGGCACACCACAACATATGATCCCATAATTATAGCATTTCGCACCCTAACTTCTACTATGCGTTGCAGACTGATGGCTGATGGCTAATTGCAGAGTGAAGGTATTGCTGTAGAGGCATTAGAAAGTGTTAATCATTCTTTCGATGTTAGAATATATCCTTATATTTATTTGTTTATGATGACATGTTTCTATAAATTTGTGTTATCTCTACATTATATAAACAACATCAAAATACAAAAAGAAGAGAGTGGGTGAGGCCACTTATGGTAGTATTGATCGCGACATATCCAGATATTTTGCAATAACCTATCAACACATAAATAATATGTAGTATGGTACATAGTAGATCAAGGTGAATTTTTCATCCATACGTGAACGACGAAACAGATTTACACTGTTAAATTTTATTTAAAAGGATTTAACAAAAATATCGATTCGACCGCCAATAGACTTTTTTGCAGATTATCTGTAACTTTATCTTAAGTCAATGACAATTTTACTACCATATGCAGTATAAATATCTAATACCATATTATTATAAGTTTTTTGCAAAATGTAAGTCCAAAATTCCTTTCATGGAGTTTTACGATGGGGAAGTCAAGAGTGAGGAAATTAATACAATGTTCGAGTCATGCAAAGTTATACCGAGATATCTTTCATAAATTTATGGACTCGTAGTATAAGACCCACTGAAGTTGACTACAAACAGATTGCCAACATTTTCGGACTAAAGTGCGATTTATCAAATTGCAGAGGTGTAATAGACAAAAATTATACTGAAATAAGAACTCCTCGCAATAAAGGATCAAATCAAATTATTTTAATTATAAGAAGAGTATTGTTTTATTGGTAATTTATGATGCTCCCTTTCTTCCTCCTTATAAGCGTAAGATCATACAGCAGCCAAAGCGACAGTGGTATACATAAAAAATTTCGAACAGAAATTATTGGTTTTTCAGTAACCTTCTTTTACAGGAGTCGTCAGGGAATCTAATTTTGGGAAGGAATTGATGATAAAAAACTTGCCAATTCCGAGAGACACTCACCTCAGTGTTTTCCTCAATATTCCGGAAGAAAATTATCGCGAGATATTGAATTATAGATTATTCTAAATAAGCGGGTAATTGCAAATAGTTTTGACATATTAATTTCCAGGTGAGGAGTTCTGCAAAATGCCCTACACCTATTACCGGAAAATTAAGAGAAAATTATTTTGGATACTATAGAACTCCTCAATTTTATGACTTTAAACGATACCGAAAGACGATGCATGTATACCTGCGAACTTTGTAGATTAGAAAGATAGTGGTAATGTTGCGCTAATGAAACTTTGAGGGAGAAGGTATCGAATATTATATCGACAAAAATTGGATCAAATAACGCCACTCGAACGGTCTTTAATTTGAGAGATAAACTGAAATATTACTTTAATAACAAGGGCTCTGCTAAATTATTAATTATGAATTTGTGTACAAGCGAGTGAGAATAAAACTGTTTTTGAAATCCATAATTTTCATACATTTAATATATTACTCCTCGAATAAATATTGACTCGAATTAGAATTCAGTGGAATATTTTTTATTAAATGAGTTTTCCTTACAATCTATTATGTTCACTCACAAATGTCGTTTGAATGATGCTGTTTAAGTGCAAATTACTTTTATAAATAACAAAAATAAAATTTATTGGACCTCTCGACATTAGCCTAAAAAAGTAAGGAAAGACCTTCTCTCTTTGACAAAATTGCTTGCATTTCCAAACTAAACCGAGATATTGACCGCATTGATGCATAACAAAAAGTTTAATCTTAATCTCTTACCCTTCTCCGACGACAGTTCTTTTCTGTCTTTTAATGACGTCATTGAAATTTATATCTTTCTTCTGACTGCCGCAGAAAAATCTTTTCATAAATTGAAACCTTAAAGATTTGTAAATAATAAATAATATTAGGTCTACCAGAAAGTTCTGTCCGTTTTTGAAGAGGAAGAAAATGATACAATTTTTAGCATATTTAACTAGATTTATTGTACAATATAATTTCCATCGTTCCTTATGACTTCTTCCCAGCAGGATGACAATTTATAAAACCTCTTTTTGAAGAAAATCTTTGGATGCGAAAAACTACAGCAGCACTACTGTAAACGTAAACGTTTTCTTCATTTTTGAATTTTGTTCTCATCAAATAATTTTGTAAAGAAAGGAATAGGTGAAAATCTGATTGTTAAGGTCTGGGGAGTACGGTCGATGCGAAAGAATTTCTCATCCTAGCTCTGAGATTTTCTGGCGAGTCGCCAAAGCAGCATGTGGTCTAGCATTATCGTGATGCAGTATGATTTCCTTCCTATTGAATATTGTCAGTCGCCCAGAGCGTGGCTTATCACTCAGGGCGAAATCACCTGCTTTACATTTTTCGAACCATCCCCTACACGTTCTGTCCGCAACAGCATCTTCACCAAAAACTTTTAACAAATTTCGACACGCCATGACAAATGACATGAGATATCTTTGTTGTAGTTAATTTCGAAGGGCACATAATAAATGTAATTATAAAGATATACAGCCACATATAACTCAAACGAACATATCCAAATATATTCAAACTTGAAACGAAATTATCGGACAGACCTTTCCGGTAGACCTAATATAAACTAGTCCGATCTAGACTAGATTCTTTCACTGCTTAAGAGAAATCCTCTAGTATAAGTGTCTATACAACCTTTAGTGACCTAAGGGTTAACCATGCAATATACAATAAGATTAAATTTAAATGTCTTTCTTTATCAGTTCCTGGCATCCGGAACCAACTGCCACATATTCAAAAAATTCAATTATTATTACTATCCACTTCTATATTACTTAAACCAAAACGTACATCATAATAAGGTATAATATGAGTAGGAGAAAAACTTGAAATCAATTAATCACGAATTTAACATTAGGACCAGGCACATTGACCTCAACACGAACTTTTTTAATAACTTGCAAAAAAAGCTTTAACCTCAGCTAGCAAGCTAACAATTCAAGAAGTGGGCCCACATTTACCTTCACCTGAACTTACGTCATAAGGTTGAACAAGTAAGAATGAGACTTGCAAAGAAAGTCGTCCAGAAAATAGCTGAAACCGAATTCCGAGGATGGCAAGAGGTATGAATACTTCATTGCAAATATTTTCTACTTTAATCGATGTTATAAACATCCGGTTCCGATTATTAACGGAAAATATCGCTAGCGTTTTAATTAGCCGGCGCCAAAGCGAATTGAACCATTGACTCAGATCTAAACTTCCATGAGGTATGGTTGAGGCGCAATCATCAGCTCAATCCGCAAAGCGATCCGGCCATCACCGATTGATCTCTTTCGTCTTCTGCGTCTTCACCTCACGTTATAATTAAAAATTTGCCGAGTGACTTAGGCTATCTCAGTTCACAATGTAACGCGGCCTCGTAGCGCCCAGGAAAAAAAAAACGCATGCTGGCATTTCACTGTGAAGGCCGAAGAAAGGGAATTTAATTTCGCCCATGAGGAGAACCCGAAGAGGCTGTAGAGGGCAAGCCCCCGCAACCTCAGTAGTTGAGAAATTCCAGAGCAAGTCTGGTGGGTTTCTTCGAGATGAATGGCAAGATCACTTTCTTACTTCAATCGATGTAAATTTTCCGCTGGCGTAAATACAGCAGGTGCTTAAGCGTCTGTGTTATTGTGAAAATCTCCTGACCAGCTTCAGGCAATGTTCCAGTGTAGGGAGAAAGGTTGTCGACGAGGGATCTGTAACAGAGTTCATGGGCGTATCATTTTGCGGTGGTTACATGCGCACTGTGTGTCTATTCGCAAATCGGCCAGCAAACTGTTAGCCCCTGATTGATTTAAGTGAGAAACGTCACTGCTCGGCATGATGTTGCGTCTGCGACGGTAAGATGGAAATCTAGTGAAAGCCCTTTTTTGAAACAGGTGGAGTGGCTGCGAGCCACCGCCATAACACCACAGTAAATGAAGACAACATTGCGCACGTCTTGCGATTAAGAATCATCCGGGGAAAGTGCTTATAATATGTATCAAGTCCGGAATGTCCGATCAGTTTAATCGTAGCACTCTGATGGCTTATCTTGGATGCTAAAATAGTAGGTCGTGAAAGGATTATGCATGTGCCCCTGGCCTATGTGGAAAAGAAAATTTGAAACGTTCACACGGAGAAATTGAGATTAGGATTATTCGGCTGATCGCGGAGTGACTCATTTTTGTTGGGTTGCCTTCCAATGGAGTTTAGTCGATGTCACTGAGTTTCTTCAAAAGCAACTGGACAGTGCGACACCTCTTGGGGATAATTTTGGTTTTAGTTCGATTTTGCGTTGTGCTTTGTGATTTCGGATAGGAAGTATCTGGTGCCTTAACACTAAATTCATGGATATTATCGGATGTGCAGAATCTCCCCAATATAACAGGTGCAATTGAGTTTTTATTAAAAAGATTTAAAGGTGAAGTTAAACAAAATTGTTGAAGGTTTTTTTCTAATTCTTCATCAGTTGTTCTTCTTAAAAATTAAGCAAGCCTGTGAACTTCAGTGAAAATGAATTTAATTTTTAATAAACCGTAAAAAAATTGTGTAAATGTTAAAATTAAACACTGTTGGTGTAATTATTGCTTAGATGGAGGAATAAATGTTGATATATCCAAAACATAAAAAAAAACACTACATTAAAATAAGAGCATTCATAAATATCTTTCGTGAAAGTAATTCACAATTCGGCTACCTCCAAGATTTTATTGAAATTTTTAAAATAATATTAATTTAGAATCAACAAGAATGCACAAAAAACTTTTGTTGAAACGTTGTACTTTTCGAAAACTTTTAGTTTTAATTTTCGAAATCTACCGATTCAATAATGGGGGTTTTATATGATTTTTGAAAAGCGATGCAATAATATTGAGCTACATTAAATTGAAAAAGGACAGTTGAATTCGTATAGCGTAGTAAAAAAATTTACTAAAAACAGCACCTAAATTAAAATTTTAAAACACTTAGAAATAAATTAAAAATAGAAAACACCACTAGAAAGAACGCATTTACTTATATGTTTTTTTCGTCAATGCTACCTTTTAAATTTGGTATTTTTTTTTTTTTTTGGTCCGGAATTCCAACCTTTTGGCGTCAATATTTAGGATAGTCTGATAAAATTATCAGAAAAGAAAAAGAAAAGTTTGCTTGTAATGTAGTCCAATATTATCATGGCGGGCAAAAGTTACCTGAATTAACTTTAACCACTTCGGTACGACACGCATCGGCCACAAAATTTTGCCTACAGCCATCACTCACCATTAAAATGCTGCTTCGTGCATCGATAGTGAATCCGTTTTGCTCTTTTTCAGATCTGTGACGAGAGAATCAAAGATCATGAATTACTAGATGTGACACTCTCTATACAAGCTTAAAGCTCTAACCCATATGCAACTTCTAAAACTGCCTGGGGAAAATTTTTCCATTAGAGAAAGTAGCAAAGAACTACTGCTTCCTATGCCTTATCTAAATTCCAATAAAAACGAAAGAGATAAGAATAGGCAGCCAAAAATTCTCATCTACAGCACTTACAGTGTAGACAATAAAATGCAGCGTTTTTTTATCACGTATTTTTAAAGGCGGGCCAATCTGTTGGGCTCGCTGTGTGCCTCTGCATGCATGGTATTAGTGCCGTCCCCAGGCAATGTTCCAGCATAGGGAAATCCTGAATTGAGAATGGGGAACAGGCACGTAGCACACTCAGAGGATGTATACGGATGCGGGCTGCTTACATTTTTTCACTGTGCATTTTTAAAGGCGAGCCAAACGTATTCGAACGTGTGCGCCGCTTTGGGTGGTGAAACGTGATTTTAATTTTCGTTCCGCCTCCCCCTAAATTTTTGTCTTTCTCTCACGCGTGAGCTCTTTATTACTATCCACTTTTAGCAAAATCTCTAAGGTCGGTGGACTAAGGGGACCAAGGTCGAAAAAAGATATGGGACTACCTCACGAGTGTCCCATCTAGTAATTCATGATCCTTGGAGAGAATTATAGATTCCTAGATATAAGGCAAAAGTTCTTGGCAGTCGACTATAGTCGATTCATATCACGGCCGTCGACTAAAGTTGACACTCGACTGGCCGTCGACTATAGTCGACACTCGTACCGAAGTGGTTAATAAAAACGTATAGCCGAAATCACGTTAGATTTTAAAAATGTAAATTTTTAAACAAAATGGCAAACGTTTGAATGAATGAAAAACAATGATTTATTAGATTTAGAGTTAAAACAATCAAAAATAAAAGTTTAAATAACAAATCCGTACGAAATGCAGTTTCAGAAAAAAAAGCATTTGAAAATCAGTCTGAGCATACAAAAGAAAAACAAAATACGAACTTCTGTCGTATTGGATAACTAAGATTAACACTAAATTTATGTTGAGGAATTTTTAAGTGTCAATTCCGGGAGATAAAAAGTTGATTGAAGTATGGTGCACAATTTTTCAGTACTACTACTCCCATTTTAAAGGTAACCGTGAAAATATTACTCAATATTTTATTATTTTATGGCTTGAGTGAATTTTCTGAAGATGTGACTTCTAGAAATTAAATTATTTAATTTTCTGGTTTTTAAGAAGGGACAACTGTTTGAGGCCACAGTTTGTTTTGCAGTTTCAGTGAGAAAATGAGGAGTTATTAATTGTGCAATAAATAGGAAGAAACTAGTTGTAAAAGTGGCAAGTGGTAAGCGACGCACCCAAGAAGAGATCGGAAAAATGAAAGCATTTAAGGAAGAAGGACTCTCGAACAGAGAAATATCGAGAAGAACTAATAGAAGTGCGTTATGAATAATTTTTTTAAGAATTCAGACGGTTATGGTTACGCAAGTCAAATTGTAGCAGAAATAGGTACTTCTGCAAGCACAAGGAATAATAGCCGAGTATTCTACGTTGCGCCGCCGTCTGTCTAAAGAAGAAACCGGTTTTCATTAAGCGTCACAAAGAAGCACGACTTCAATTCACCGGAAATCATATGTAATGAGGAAATGAATGGAGACATATTTTCTTCAATAAAAAGCGATTCTCTTTAGATGGACCGGACGCAATCCGATATTATTTTCACGATATTCGGAAGGAACCTAGTTATTTAGCTCGTCGGTATAGCAGAATTATGGTTTGGGATGCCATATCTTTCAAAGGACCAATTGAGCCCGTAGTTATAAATGGTAAAATGACTGGCCAAAGATACAAGAAACTTTAAGAAGCACAAGAAAATAAGTTGTACAAAGTCATGGAGACCTAAAATTGGATACTCCAACAGGACTACGCTGCTATTCATGCCGCAGGAGTTGTTAGAGTGCACTTAGAGGAGAATAATATCAGCATATTGGCCATCTATGTCTGCAGATATAAATTTATAGGAAACCTTTGAGGATGGCTAACAAAAGAAGTTTATCAAGTTGGATGACAATATAACAATAAAAGCGAGTTAAAAGAAGCGATTACAGTGACTTGGAGGCAAAATACCACATAGTTTGATTGAATCTCTATGTGATTATCTACTCAACCGTATTTATGAAATTACACAATAAAATGAAAAAAAAACATTTATAACTAAAAATGTGTCAATAAACGCCGATATTATATGGTACTACAGAGGACTTTCTCACTAATTTCATGCCATTTTCTAGGATAACTTTTATGTTTTAACTTGTGGCCTCAAATAGTTGTCCCTTCTTAAATACATAAAAATTAAAAAAATATAATTGCTAGAAATACTTTAATGAAAAACTTGTATAAATCATTGAGAATCCAAATGCAATTTACTCAAACCATAAAACAATAAAATATTGGCCGTTCTCAAGTAATATGTTCACGGTAACCTAAAATAGGAATGGTTTCAATTAGTTGGCCGGCAGTGTATGTATTTTAGTTAAAAAAGATGACGGAAAATTCATTCTAACGTTTATCAAATTGATAGTTTACTTTGACTTATTATGATTAAAGTAGGGTGGATGATAGATAGTCTCATTCAGTTCTTAAGAATAAATAAATAGAGGTTTTTACAAAATTTTAATACGTTAATCTATGTTGATTTAATTAATTCACTACATATTTTCAATTTAACTTTCCTCAGTAAGGATGCTACATCGGATTAATTTTAAAACAAAAGTAAATCGAATAATTCCCTCCCAATAGTAAAATAGTCCTCTACAGTAGAAATTGTAACCTTTGTAGCGTTATAAAATAGAATATATACTTGAAAAAAAGTTAGACAACGGCTACATTACTCACGAATAATTGTAATGAAGAAATGAAGTGCGTATGGTAGGAGTAAATGAAAAAATTAATACAGATAGAAATAACTTGTAAGCCATGCATAAATGAACCCCTGGTTAGAATTGCGGGTTTTTAGATTCTAATCCAGCGTGTTTTAACCTCTGTAAACGGCCCATCTTGTATAAAATAAAAAGGAATTGCATAATATTACATTTCAATTTATTTTATTACCTATTGATGACCTTAGTTTTGATCAATTTTAGTTTTTTAAAAGATATTTTTAACGCAATTACCACTTTTGGAAACGTATCTATTAGATCATATTTTAATAAACTTGAATACTTGAATTTGCCGAATCACAGGAAAACTATAATTATCTTCTATTTCTGTCAGTTCTCGAATCACAGCCAATCAAGTCACAGACGGTAAGAAATTAAAAGATTAGCGGAGATTATACATTCTACATTTTTGTCATTAAGTTTTGCATTGTACAGCGCTTTTTACTATTGGTTAAAACGCCACAACAAGGAGCAGACGTCCGTTGGGTGCGGTACTTCAAATAAGAAAATATTGTTGACTGTTCAACTTTTGTTGAAATATATATATAACATTAAAGTAGCGTTATAATTCTTAAAATTTCCAAAATATCCACATTTTTTTTTAAGCTTTTAACACAACAATAGACTAATTTACATGTTAAACAATTAAAAGAGGTATTTTAGTTTTATATTCAAAGTCAAGCCTCTTTGTGTGTTTACTTATTATAAAAAAGAAGAGTATAAAAGGAAATATATATTTATATATATATAATTTTACACTTAACCAGTTAACTGTTTCAAACTTTTTGGAAAATGTATTTATTTCTAAATTATATCGGACAAATTAAACGATGACGAGTGTATTCGCCAATTACAAAGTATATTTTATATAGAATATTAATTGCAAACTCTTACTTTTTAGCCATGTCGAATATACTCGTCATAATTCAAAGTTTTGCACTTTTTTCCATGACGAATATATTCGTCAAAAACAGCTAACTGGTTAAAATGAACGAAAATAAAAGATTATTTGATTAAAATTGCCAATTGGATTGTTGTCTTTTGAGTTCATTCATTCACGTTTTTCCCAAATTTCAAAATTAATTTTGTAAACATTTCCTTATAAAAGCCAGTTAACTCAAATATGTACATATATAAGTTCAAATTACAAAAACATAAATAAATATTGTAAAAGGTTAAAGTGAGATGGATACCCCAGGAGAACCAGTTACCTCAGTTTATAAGTGTAGTACCTAGAAAAAAACCATAATATTTAAAATGATATAGGTATTATGAAAGTTTAATATTTCCGCCATTTGTTAATTGAATTTTTTTCAAATTCAATTCAATTCAAGTTTTTATTGTTCAAAAAGTTTAGGTTCAGATTTTACAATACATTACAGATTGGACAGTGCAAAGTTTACAGTTTAGTGCTAAAATTAGGTAATTCATTCATCTACATAGAGTGACGTAGCCAAATTATTTAAGTTTGCGTTGATAAATTATATTAGTGTGAGAAAACATTTCTAAAACCAATGAGTGAACCGATTTTAATAGCTCTTCATTTAAAAGGATTGATTCCATATAAATTTAGTTTAGATTTCATAATGGTAGTCTTTAATGAAATGAAATTTAAATCTCGTAAAAATATGGTGTTTATGGGGAATTTGCGGTCTTTTATTTTTTTAAAAACGTCGAATTTGAAGTGATGGAATTGAAAAGACTGATATGAAAAGTTTTCTAAAGAAATGGAACGGCCTCCAAAAAATCTTAAAAATTAAAAAGTATTAAATAATTTTACTTAAAAATCCTTTGGTACCTTGGTTAAACGTTGAATCGTAATATTTTACCAAGTATTTGAAATTGATGTGAACATCTGATTGATACTAATCCAGTACCAAACAGCCAAAATCAACTGAATATCTTCATTACTGAGTATTAAACTACGATTTCAAACATCTAGTAAAATCTTAGGTTTCAAGGCAACGAAAGTAGAATAGATATAGAATAGAATATTTAGGTAACATTTTTTAATACTTTTTAGAATTACTTATTTTTTAGAAAGGTATTTTATATGATTTAGTATGCTTTTATGTACATATATACCTAGTCTTGCCATAAATTTTGTCACACAATTTCTTATGCGCGCTTTCTCAGAAATTAGTCTGGAATTGTACCGTTATGTTGCATTTTGTAACAAATGAACTGTACGGCGTAATATTCCGATCAGTTTGGTGACGGTCTTTGATTCGTAATCGTGGAGTGGGGAGTAAAAGAAAATCGTATCGCTGTAATAGCACTCCATAAGTGTGGAAAAAATGCTTCTGACATTTTGAATTTGTTGAGACCGTTAAAAATAACATTTATCGTGCCATAGAACGATTTAATGAAACCTTAGGCATAGATGATAGAGCAAGGACCAGTCGTCCACGTACCGTTAGAACAGTCAGTGCCATCAAAACTGTCCGAGAGCGCATCCGTAGAAATCCACTGCGCAAACAAAAAATTTTGTCGAGGGAGTTGAAAATCTCCACAAGATCGATGAGTAGACTCATTCGAGATGATCTTCATATGAAGGCTTATCGTCGGTCAACAGCCCACATGTTGACTCCACGGTTAAAGGAAATAAGATTGGAAAGATGCAAGAGTCTCTTGCTTCGGCACGCAACCAATGGTCATGAGAATATCCTCTTTACCGACGAAAAAATTTTTACTGTGGAGCAAGTTTTTAATAAACAAAATGATAAGGTTTATGCAACATAATCAGCTAAAAAAACGGTTCCCAGGGTGCAACGGGGCCATCATCCAGCTTCTGTAATGGTTTGGTGGGGTGTATCCCATAAAGGTGTCACAACACTCCATTTTTGCGAAAAAGGTGTCAAAACCGGTGCGGCGGTTTATCAAACCAACGTGCTGGAAGGTGTTGTGAAACCTTTATCGCAAACTCTCTTAGGTGGACAACATTGGGTCTTCCAGCAAGACGCTGCTCCTGCTCACAAAGCAAAAATCACACAGGAGTGGCTTCGCAACAACATTCCTGATTTTATTGCACAAGAAGATTGGCCATCCGGGAGCCCAGATTTAAATCTGCTGGATTATGCATTATGGACAGAGTTAGAGAACAAGGCCTGTAGAACTCCCCACCGCAATTTGAACAGTCTGAAAAAATCGTTGGTGAAAGCAGCAAATGAAATGTCGTTGAATACCGTGCGTGCCGCTATAGACCAGTGGCCACAACGTTTAAAAGCTTGTATAAAAGCTAAAGGAGGTCATTTCGAGTAAAGCTTTTATTAATTAATTAACAATATCTTATTAAAATAAATTTCGTTGGAATAAACATATTATCTTTTATTGTTTAGATTTTGTGCTTCGTTAAAGTTGTGACCGAATTTATGGCACGACTAGGTATATATGTTGTAGAATAATCCACAGAAATATACTATGAAAAGGGAAGATATTTGGGAACTGAACCAAAGACAGACATGATAAAGTTGATAAGTTTTTTCTATAGTATAAATTGTAGAAGAATTTCATTTAATTTAATTGTAAATAATTACTTACTATTTCTAGCGTAACAATTCTCACAGTATTGTAATCACTAAGCCATCTAACCCACATAATATTTATCTATCCTCAATCATAAGACTGATTTTTTTTTAAACTGTAATAATATATTATCATTTTAAGTTTTGATATAAGGATTTAGGTTTGAATACTTTAACCCTTTTGGTGCCAAACAAAGATATATGGTCGTTGATTATACTTGTGAAAAATGCCGACTACGATATATCGTTGTGCGTGTGTGTGTCAGTATGCGCTTAGAGTTAAAATATAACAGTTCGGAACTCAATTATACTTGTGACAAGTCTGTCTGTCTGTTGCCTACTAGGAAAAGGGAAGAAATCTGAAATTTGGAAAAAAATAGTCTTATATTTTTTGTTATACTCTAAACACCCTGCACATGTAATTAAGTAGTTGAAATATTATTTATTTATTTTGATATGTATTGTTTATATTTTAATATTATACATATATTTTCTACAGGTGTAGAAAAAGCAGCGTGTTTTACTCGTAAATGCTAATTCAAAGTTCCAAATTTGTACATAATTTTTTAATTTTTACATAAATTATTTGTATTATTTTCAAAAAATGTTGAAATACCCTTATTAAAGATTTCGTGACCTTTTAGTTCTTAACATATTACTTTTTTGAATTTTGTAATTATCTTTTAAAAGAATTTTTTTGTGTTCCTTATTTGTAAAAAAAAAAAAACCTAAAAAAAATATATAAATTTGGCTTGCCACTATATGGAGAACTTCAATTTTTCGCTGGGCAATAAAAGGGTTAGTGCTGGACTTATGCCATACCCTTATTTATTGCTATATAAAATATTAAATTTTCTTTTGGTAAAGATTTCACATTATTAGCGATGTGGATTACTGCCAGAAATAAGTTAAGTTACATAGACGTCTTTATAATAGAATTACGCATTTTACAAGCATTTCAAATCCGTAAACTCTGCATTTTCAATTCAAGATAACTGCTGATAACAAAAATGCTACTTCACTCCTTTTATTTGTAATTTGAGACTAGTAATTCCCATGATAATTGCCCGAGCATTTCCTAGTTTAGTTTAGTATATTCTATAGAATATCTGAGCTGTGCCAAATACTATCCTTGATACTATTAGGGAACTGCATTACTTTAGGTGAGAGTGCTCGTATTTTGGGATGTCTCCTTGGCTGTTTTCGCCATAATATAAAACTGCACTAAAAGTAAATAAAAGCGCAGTGGGTGGTAGGCGTACTAAAACATTCCTACTGCAACGCCCAGTGAGACGGATTTTATTTCTAGAACAATTTTCATGTTGTCGCTGCGCTTAAATAAAGTTTGATTAAAAAAAGGGGGGGGGGGGGGCAAAATATAACTTTTCATGTTTATTCGTGTTGTGTTATGTGTGGCAATTGTGTAGCCACCAAGGTATTGGAACGCCGGATTCTGGGCGTGAGAATAAGTCGCGATAAATCTTAATATCTGCAAGTGTATAAAACATGCAGTTTGGCTGTGTCGTCGCAAATATTTCATCGTCGAAAATTGAACAAACATGGCATATTATTCTAGTATACCTCCACCAAATTTTTGTTTTCGTTTATTATCAAGCAACTGTAGAGATGGTATTTCGTATATTTATTTAGCGCTGGCAAAGAAAATCTCTCCCGCAAGAATTTTTTATATTACTGGGGGTTTCTCACAGCGGATACGCGTTTACCGTTCCAAACGGTTGAAAGAACACCTCTGCCTCACTTGGCTGCACCCAAGACCAATTTCTTGTTCCGAGGAATATATCGGTTGGTCGCTTGCATTCAGCATCCCTATTTTGTTGCCAAATTCATAACTTCTCTACTTGCTTTAACTTTTATTGCATCCCTTTCCCCCCGGTTCAGGACCCTCTTTTTTCGCACGGAACAGTCGTCTACTTCGGCCTTGCATACTATACCCTGAGGACAAGGTTAAAACTTTTAAGGCAACTTCTCCTTGCGATCAAAACGATGTTCTTTTAAAATTTGAAGGCCATGTTTGCCCTTCCTTAGCTTAACTTAGCTTAGTCACCTTCGGTAAACCGGTTCGAATAGATCCCCGGGATCCTTTTGAGTTGCCGCCCCCACCATCTCGGACGGTAGAACGTAGAACTTCTTGACTCTATTTTCTTTGTTCTCGGCCAGTACAGGAGCACTCCGATACATCGGCACGCCTTGTTGCTGCTGTTCTTATTGTCCTTGGTGTCATTTTCTCCTCTAGCGTACGTCGGCCGATGTCAAAAGACGTTACGCGAAAAACTTTTTATGACTTTTATCAACGATGTTTCCCGTTGTTTTTTACAGTTTATCTGCTTTGGAACTGTGGGTCGCCTCTGCCGTGGCACTGCGATGCCATAGATAAAGTTCGTCTCTAAGGCCCTGCTGTTCTGGCCGAATGTCTCAACGCCAGGCTTGCCTTGCCCAGAGATTCGAAATAAAATCAGGATAAATGACCCGTTCTCTCCTCTTTGTCCTTACTTTTTCTCTTTGTTTCGTTGCGATACAAGCTAGAGACAAGAGCTGCCATTAAGTAGTTCCAACTTTTATGATTTCTGACTCGTGTAAAAGTTTGCTTTCAATTAAGTTGTCCAGATGGCTTCGATTTTGATTTGTCTGGTCAATTTGATGCCGTAGAATCCTTTTCGTCTCATTAGTTTCGGGCAGTAAAGTTCGGCTACACAGCGGTCAACACTTGGAAAAGTTTTCTATGTTTCTTCCCTTATTTTATATTGGCAGAAAATTACGAAATTATGTGGAACTATTGCCGACTAGGCGCCATTCTAAGCAACCAACCAAAAAAATAATTTAGCTTTTCACGGTCGTAGAAAACTCGAAGTTTATTGCTTCTTCATGTAATGAAGTATGTTTAATCGTGCAATAAGAAGCTGTAATTAAGTTGATATGGAGAATTTATATTATATAATTTCCTCTTCAAAACTTGCTTCTTAATTTTCATATTATCCATCAACGATGTTGAGAACATAACTAATCACTCTGAAATTTTAATTTATGCCGACGATATGAAAATATTCAAACAAATTTCCAATGCATCTGACACGTCACTCCTTCAGTACGACCTGAACAGATTTTCAATCTCACTAAAACGTTCTTGACCTCAATATTTGTAAATGCCAAACGATCACCTTTTCTCGTAAGCGCACCTCCTCTTCTCCCGGATCCTATGTACTCTCTAGCGAACCCATTCCTTCTCTATTCATTCATTGTATAGTGAGCTCAACTTTCCTTCCCACATAGATCATTCAATTAGCAAGGCCAATTCTGTTTTGGGCTTCATTAAACGTTGGTCTAATGAATGCTCTAACCCTTATGTCACCAATTCACTCTTCATCTTCTTTATCAGACCACTTCTTGAGTATGTCTGTCAGGTCTGGTCTCCCTCGTAATCCACGCTCATTAACGGGATTGAATCCGTCTAGTCTTTACCCTGCGTGGCCTCCCTTGGACAGACCCACCATATGCTTCCCCCTTATGCAAACCGCCTAAAACTAATCAACCTCCAGTCCCTCGCCCTACGTCGCGATATCGCCGATATTATTTTCGTCCACCAAGTCTTTGCCGGTTCCATTGATGGCCCCTGACCTCCTTCGCAGTGTATCCCTTAACACTGACTCCGTTAACGTTAGATCTTTCCCTATCTTTTGACTTGAAAGTCATCGTACTAACATTGGTCATTTCGAACCCTTTACCAGAATGTTGCGGCTGGTCAATAATTCTGCCGATTCGATTCGATTTCCATCTCACTAAAACCTCCCTTAAGGTTACCCTATATTTGCCCAACCCAACCCTCCAATGAACGAGGGGAGGGGTGATGAGAATGCTGAAATTACCTTTATTCATCAATTGCTTTCCAGCGACATTAGTTGTTCCTCATTTCTACAGCGGATTTCTCTTTACAACAAGACCCGCATTACTTTAGATCGGTTCCCCCCTTTCGCACTGTCTACCACTGTACCAACTATGGCCTTTGTGAATCCTCACCCGAATGCTTCGGTAAGCCAACTCTCTCTACTACTTTGACTTTTATAGTACTTGAGCTAATCATCTCTCAGGAACAACTTATAGCGCCAATTTTTATGATTAAAGAAATAAACAACAAATTAAAATTATAAAAGAGTGTTTGAGTTTAGGATACTTACTATTGAGGTACTTAAATAAGACTAGTTACAAATCTTCAAAAGGAATGATTAGGGGCTGTTCTTATCATAAGTATGTAAGAATAAAAGAATTTAATTAAAATTATTTTTCGATTTGCTTTCAATAATTTGGGGTTATTGTTAGACCAACAATAAAAATCGAATGTACAGAGTGCATATGATATAAGCATTATCAAAAGAACGTGGTATTGGTTTTACATCAATCTAATATATTATTGTTTATTTTCTAAAATCGAGAAAATCTGAAAAATTATTTTACTGAGTTTTATCATAAAAAAGTAATATACAGTTAAGAAATTGATACATGTTGGAAATTACTTGCAAAAACAACGAGCCCCAAATTAAGGTTCTGTTACATGTGGCCCTTATCTTCCCGTTGAACCTGCTGCGTTATGAGTATTTAATGTTAAAGAAATTTTAAATAAATAAATCAACTAATTACAATTTTATCGATTCTAACATAGAGAGTTCAGAATTGATTCAACTAAAATTTTCTCGGTATTGTAAAACAATATCTAACTAAGTAACTGAGTGAATCTACATTGAAACAATGTATAACACCCACTTTTATTGTTCTGAAGTCGACACTATATAGGAATTAGGAGAACTTTGCAAATGGTGAAGTGGCACACAAAACTAGCAACAACATAGATCCTATAAAGTTGTTGTCCGCAGAGCTAGTTAACTACTTCAATTCGCTTTTTGGCAACTAAGCAGAGAACACAAAATTTTACATTATATATTTTTTTATTTTGGCGATACAACCTTATTTTACAGCCGATGCCGACCTATCAAAAGCTTCAAATGATTGGCTGCAGATATGGCTAAGCACTTCTCAAGTATACTAAGGCTCCACAGTTATACCAGCCCCCTTCTGAAAATAAAAATACAAATGCTTTTTTCGCCAATGAAATTGTATACCCTGTGCCTAAAACTTCTTACAGCCTACAAATCACAAATAATATATGTATATCAAGTTTCTATAGTTTAGTACCGAGGAGGTTATAGGGAAATCGTTGCTTCTCCCTCTTTTTTTATTATTGTCAATATCATACGTCTGCTTAAAGGATGTAAGGTTCCGATATACTTAAAATGCAGGCGATTGTCATTTAGTTCAAAGGGATAGCATAAATATAAGATAGATATAAATACACTTTTCAAAAAAATTAATTAAAAAATTTAAGTGATTTTTAAAAAATTATCGTATCCGAAATATATCTAGTTAAGTTATCCATTTTAAAGCTAATGCTCTGTACTGTCAATCATTAACTCAAAATTTATTACCATCCACCCTAAACATTTCTCTAAAAAATCCTTTTTATTTTAATTGTTATGGTTTTTTTTGTTTTGATTGTGCCAAAATAAACGAACTTAATAAAAAGGTTTGAGTATTTCCATCTCAGAAGCCAATCTCATTTGTACTGCTTCTCTGTCGTAGACACTCAAAATAAGGGATTGCAAATTGATCTTTATATTGATTTATTGATATTCGAAGTGTAAATTATAACGAAGACAAATTTATAGATTTACACAATACACGCTGAAGTAACCACAAAATAATTTAGACCTCTTTATTGTCGATAAATATTTATTTATTTATTGCAATAATAATTTCGAAGAACATGAAGCAAAAGCGATTAACAAGGAAACTTTCAAAAATCTCTTGGGTTAAGTATGATACGTCTATTCATGGTAGCGCATCTAGAAGACTTACACTTCTATAGAAAAAATCTATAATATCGTTCAAATTGATAAAAATTAAATAGAAAGGTATAACAGGCTCTAAGTTCTTTACCTTCTAGAAGTTCTAAATTTCCGATAAAATATTGATACTGGAAAATGCAAGGCTTGCGTAGATAAAACAGCTGAGTTATACATACATACTCAAGTTGTACGATTTGTTTCCAATACTTCTTTCTGTGCATAAAGTACTGGTTGGTGAATTTATGATGCATTTGGATTATTAATTGTATGCCTAACTGGACGACGTACAATACAAAAACAAACACTAAACATTTTAAGGAAACTTGAATATCTTTTGATTTTATTTAACCCACTCATCAGTAGTGTGAGACAAATAGTAGAAATTATCTTTGGATTCTAAAATTTTAAAAATTAAATTCAAATTTTTTTCTGATTTCATATGAGTGGGTTTACACTTTAAGATACTGTTTGAAAAAGATAAGTCACAGTGTACTTAAAACTACAACATTTAGCATGTGAATAAACGATTGATACCAAGCAACAAATACGTATGAGGCAAGGGTACCCCAAAATCAAGCATATATATTTATATTTGAGAGCAAAAGGCAACTACTGACGTCCCAATTTCGATTGCAATCTGCAAGGTCGATCGGTAGGGTTCCTGCAGATTGGCGTATGAGTATATAATTTGGGAGAGATGCGCCTGATGTCAGGTAATTGATTGTCTGCACTCGTTTCACGATCTATCTCTAAATCATCCGTACAGAGGAAAGAAATTGGGACATGCGTAGGATGACTGGGCCGATTTAGGCGTGCGTAGGATGATTAGGCCGATCAGTGTTCAACAGCTATTTGAAGCGGCTGTATTAAACAAAATTTACTTCTAAAGAGAAAAACGTATAGACTAGTATTTTAGATATATATAGAGAATCTTCATTTTTAAGCCAAAAATTAATAAAAATTATATGAATGGAAATATGAGGGACGAAGGATAGTGCAAACTGTAGCTAAAGCAATGCCCTCTTTTTATTTCTTAGATAAAAAAGAAACCATTTTCCATACATCGTAATCTATTTTTCAGCTTTCATAAATTATTGCAAATAATTTACTTTACAACAAATTAACAAGTTAATTTAGTTGAACAAATCTTAAAAGAAAAAAAAACTTCAGTATAAGTTAGTGGTCGAAAGTAAAGCTAAGTAAAATTATTCGACTTATTATATACTAATATTTATTTTTAATAATATCACACACACTCACACCAATAATAGTACAGCGTATGCTTTCATTTTAACTGTTGGCATTCGATCTTTTTTATTTTGGAAACGCTGATGTTAGTCTGGCCGGTAAAGGATCCCGAAGAAATTTTCAATGGGATCCTCCTGGTGATTGAACCGACCAATCAAGAATCACATTTTCATTTATCCAATCTTTTTTCAGTGTCTATGTTTGTTTGGGTCATTGTTTAAATACCTATCCAAATGACATTTTCAATATGACTTACGGCAAAAATTGTATCTCCAAAATATTTTTGTAAATAACATGATGCATTATTTATTTTATTTCAAAAAAAGGACCTAGTAGAAAAAGAAGCCCAACCATTCCATTGTCTGCTCCATGTTTGCTTGTTGCAGTATCGCGAATTTAGTAGGTCACCTTTGGTACTTCTTACGAAACGAAGTACTAGAGAATCAATTAAAAAGTTGCTTTAGTTTCGCATAGTAAAATATACTAAAATTTACCATTTTCTTATATTTGCTTACCTAAATTGAATGGTTAAAGTGTTGTACACGAAACTTATTTTTCTAATGTTACAAACTAAACTGATAATAATTTATTAAATATGAAGTGAACTATTTTATTTGTGACATATCCAAAAAGCATTTTAGTTGAAATAGAGCTGCTGAAATAAACAGAATAAATTAAAAAATTTATTATTAATATTCGACACTTATTCTCACCGATAGATTAATCATGGCTAAGCTTACTCTCCTCGTCTTCTTTGGCGCATCTGTTTTCGCCAGCAAGCCTCCTGAGAGAGCCTCAAAGGCATTAAGTGGTGTAAGAATTTTCTAGCCCTAATATGACTCCCACTCAAATATCAAACATTTGATCGAATTTAATTGCAGAGTCATTCAAATTTCACGTACGGATACTCGCTGCAAGGTAAAAATGACGCACATCAAGAGCAAATTGAACATAGGGAGGGCAAACATGTCGAGGGAAGTTTTGCCGTTCACCTGCCTGATGGGCAATCAGTTTCGGACGTTGAGTACACTGCAGATGAACGGGGTTTCCACCCAATCGTCAGGTATGCTCTGAATTTATAAGCATTTTTCACCGAAGACGATTTAGAATCTCTCCAGAGAAAACGTGCTGACCGTTCTATTTTTCATTGAATTTTGTTTTTCATCTCTCTGCAGATTATCAACTAAAACCAATCACAGCCAGGTGACAAGCCATTTTGCACTTGGACAGAGTGCAGTCAAGAGATTAAGTGAACAGAATGAAAAAAATTTTGATACCATTACGGACAGTAAAGATTCACCGTCAGTCACTGCATTGATTGGAAAATATGGGGAGAAAGGTTCGGATGATTTTAAGCCCAAGGAGACTGATCAGAAGCCCTTAATTAAGTACGATCCCAAAAATACAGATGACACAATTTCTCAAGTCTTAACATCACTATTTCCTGATGGGATTCCAAAAGAATATGAAGAGCTGCTCAATACCACTAGCGATTTAAGTTTTGAAATTAAAACAGATTATCCAATACCAACCACTTCTTCTTCAAAGACGACCAAGGAAGATGTTACTGCAACTCCTTTTATTATGCCAACAGAAGAGACAAAAGTACGCCGCGGACTTAATACCGAGGAGTATAAAAACTCACCAAGATTTCTTCGTAAAGAAAAATCTTACCAAAACTTAGTATCAGACGAGGAGGTGCTTCAAATAAATGATGCTGCGGAAAATTATACCACAAAAAACAAAGGAGGAAGGCAAAAGCTACCCTCTGTAGAACAAGGTCCTGTATACGAATATGAAACAGTAAATCAAAGAGGAGGCTTTGCGGATCTTCATCCTTTTAAATCGCCCATTGTAGTTGAGGAGCAAAAGAATAATCTATTTGCTTCCAGTAGTGGTAATGCAGAAAAGTACATTGCTCCATCTTCCAAGGAGATAAGAATTATCCCCAATCCAGAGCGGTATATAAGCAATCGAAATTTTGATCCGGAAAGAAAAATAAATTTAAAAATATTGAATAAAGCACATGGATTCAAACAAGCTTTGCTAAAAGCTGCAGCTGCACAAGATTTAGATACGTTTCAAAAAATTGTTGAAGAAAGTTTTTCACATTCGCCAGAGTATCAAACTGAAGCCCCTTCAAGAGCATTTTTAAGAGAGCTGGATCAAAAATATGTCAAACATACCTCGTCACCTTTCGAAAGAGAAAGCAGATATAAATCTTCCGAAGACAAATACCCAAAACAAGGAAATGTACAACAAATTGAAGAGGCCGCTCAACGATTACTTGAAAACTATGAAAATGAGCGTAGATACGAAGATACAAGTGGCGATTCAGAAGAAAATGATAGAGATACACACGGATATAAAGAATCAAAAACACCTTCAGTAACAGAGTATGAAAATAAGCCAAGAGCATACGGAAGCACCGTAATACGACCAGCATCCGGTAGTATAAGTATTGAGTCAAGAAGTGAAAAAGGAGATGCACTTATGGTAGAAGAGCTTCCCGAAATACCACAAAAACTTTTTACTGCACACCACCCTAATTCTAATGATGAAGATAATGAAGATTTAAATTCTTCACTAGCCAAATCATCAATTTTGGAAAAGCCTAAAGAAAAAACTTTTGTTGAAATTTCGAAAGCGGTTAACATCCAAAATTTATTAATAAAAGAAGATGAAGATTCTATTGAGAGGCATGAGGAGTATCTTCAACCATTAGCATTTGGCGATAGGCTTACTCATAGGATTGAAAGTAAATTTATGAAATCAAAACCATGGAATCATTACCCACAAAATCTAGTAAGCGAAAATCAAATAACCCTTATACCAGTAACTATTAGGCCTTCCATCGCTTACACTCTAACACCTGAGCATATTGAATATCATACACCAGAATACCATAATTTCCAACGGTATGATTTACAGGAAAATTATCAAGACCACCATCAAATTCAGCAACATCCGCCACAATATCAACGAGAGCCAGAAGATCAACAATACGTAGAGAATTCTAATCAAAATTTCAGTGACGACTCTGAAGAAAAGGATGTTGAGGAATCAAGGCATGTCAGCAAATTACACACACGAGTCAATTACAACGATATCGAAATGTATCCTCAAAAAATTAAGCCGGAGTCCAATGGTTTACGCCAATCTCTTGCTACTCCAGTTATTCCAAAATACTTTCCTCAATCATCTCCAATAGTAGAAAAGATTGTTGAAAAGCAAGTTAAGGTACCTTTTCCCATGAAAGAATACGTTGCGAAAATTATTGATCGACCTGTACCAGTACCATATCTTGTAGCAGTAGACAGAATTGTTGAAACACCGGTTCATGTACCTTATCCAGTTGAACATTTAATTGCGGTCGAAAAGTTAGTCGAAACAGAAATACCAGTTGAAGTAGCAAAATTTGTGGACAGGCCAGTGCCATATCCGGTTGAAAAGATTATTAACCGTCCATTCCCTGTTGAAAAAATTGTTGAAAAGGTCGTAAATAGGCCAGTTCCAATACATATTCCTATAAGAGTGCCGGTACCTGTGCACATCCCTGTAAAAATCTCAATTCCTAACTCGTACTTACCATCTCAATCAACAGCAGTTCCACAACAGCCATATATTGACCCAGGAAAGAAGGAGGACTTGCATGAGTTTCAAAAAGCACTCGACTCAGTGTACTCGCAACCCGTGATTATTCAACAACAAATTTCTGATCACATCGACCCAATACTTAAAAAACAGCAATTGTGGCCAAATAAGCAATTGCAAATGAATAGAAATCCAAAACAAATTTCTGAAGGTGAATTTCAAAATATGGGCAACGTAAAAGATGATTATTATGGTCCTGTACCCTTACAATCTAAATATTCGCACTGGGGTGGTCAACATTTCAAAAGGAGTTCTGATTTTGGAAGAAATTTACGCATGGAATATGGTTTTAAGCCTCCTCTTATTCCATCAATTGAGATTGATGATCAAGGTATTCCAGTAAATAGAAAGAATGATTCGTAAAACGTGCCACTGACAATATCACCAAAATTAAGTTATTCCATTTGCTTTGCATTTATTAGCTATAAGACGTTAAAAAAAATAAAAATTTTTATTTTTAAGGCTTATTTTATATACAGATTCTACAAAATTAAGTTTAAATAAAATGAACAGAGGTTTTTTGGCGGTAGCATACATAAGTTAACTGTTAGCAGTAGACTCTAAAAAATAAGTGTATATTTACACGTTATAAATAAATTAAAACGGGTGTCAAATTCTTGAAATTGTGCCACAAGTTAAATTTTAAAATTTTAATGTGTAACTACTTCAATTGTGTTGAATCATTTTACACCACCTTCCTCAATTTTACACAAAAACTGGGGTAAATAGATAAAATAATCTAAAAATATGATTATTTATATATGCCCGTGTTTTGCTTAATAATGATTAGTAAAGACAAATAATGCCAAGTAATGGAGAGTAATGCCGAGTAATGCAAAAAATGGTGAGTAATGCTTACATGATTTTACGTAATAGTGAAGTAGCAGTACCATTATTATATTATTTTTTTAAATTACCTGTTGCTCTGTTTACCATTGATGGACCAAATAGGTAGTTACAGTGAAGATAAAATCATCGACTATAAATTTTTAATTTATATGCAACAAATCTATCTTCGTTAGACATGTATTACTCCATAACTTTACAGCAAAATCTCTTCATTATATAGTTTTGAATAATACACCGTGATATAATTTTCCTCTTATTATATGAGTAAAAGAGTTACCTAATATTACATTGGTAAAATCACAATAAAATTGTTTAGAGTATAAATATGAACCTTTTTGAAATATTGGTATTAAGATTTTTCTGAAACTGAACCAAAATATAAGACAAATTCTGTGTCAAAGGAGTACGTTATATGAGACCATTTACAAAAATAATACTCCCTCTGTCCGAAAATATGGTATTATATATTTTAATATTTTCCAGAAATACGGTAGGTATACATTTGCAACAAAATCAAATAAAAGTAAAAGTAAATATAAAAAAAATTGAATTCATTTTATTATCACCATAATATAACTAAATACAAATAATTTTAATAAATTTTTAAAAAATGTGGTTGGAACTTTATTAATTGCATCGTGTTTGAATATTTCTTTTTTCTTCACATACTGTAATAGCTGTTATAAGATACCATGACGCTGTTCATTAGTTAATTGATTCGATTTAGCAACTCTTCTTTGCATTATTTGGTTTTTTGAAATTACAGCGGTGACTATTTTATTTCTCTTACAAAAACAATTTTTGGCCTTCAAATTCGCACTTAACTCAAAAGCAACGCCTGCCAAATATATTTTGGTATTTAGCTATCAATATAAACAATACTAATATCCTATAATGAGTTGCTTTGGAAATTTCAGATAGTCTAAGATTTTCTTTCAAATGCATACCATATTTTCTAGGATGTTCTCTCTTGCTTACTTAAACCCGGCGTTGCTAGAGATAGGCATTATTTAATTAATATAATAATTTTCGCACGTCTGTATAATTATTTATAAGGGTGCATACGGGAAAAAATTGTTAATACTTATTTTAATCACCCGTTCAATTGAATTTTCAAATACAATACAATATAACATATAACAGCATATTTTTCTTTAGTTTCTTAATTTTAAATGGAAAATCGGAAGAACAATATGTAAAAATGAAAAAAAAAGGTATTTAATTTAAAAGCTTTTTGAATAAATCAAACAATTCTTCAATTTAGTAAAATTACCAACATCGTAACTTGACTCGCGTAAATGATGAATTCGAAATTTTATTTACCCATTTTCTGAAATAGCACTGAAATTTGTTTCTTTCCGTAAGTTTTTGACCCTGAAGGAGATCAAGTAGAATTTTCCTTTTAAGTTATAAATGTAAATGACTGATTACAATTACATTTTTTAAATTGATAGTAACTCAATATTTTAAAATTAATATAAACAAAATGGCAAAATGGATTATTTTTTAAAGAATATTTCAAAACATTTCACCGCTAATGATCTTTATTTATTTATTTCATTTTACTACTTTTTAGAGTTTAATTCTCTAATACTTAATACTCTAATTACTTTCTCTTGGTGCACAACCAAGCCTATATGGAAACTTACCGTGTTATTTAGCAAATTAAATTTTTTACCAATAAATAATGTGGAATCAGGCCAATAAAGGCAGACTGAGCCTCCACAACTCTAGCTCTCTTACAGAAATTGAATCTAATCTTGTATATTTTTGCCGGCAATAAGCCTATTCATTTAAACAGTTTAATTCAAAATTTAATATCTAATAGAGGTTTCCCAAATTTATGAAATTAACAAACGATTTTTCTCTGTGTTTGAAACATAAGTTCAACGAAGGACAAAATAACCCATCATAAACATCAATAACATACATCATTCGTTTTATAAATAAAAGGCATCAAGTAATTTAATAATTTCAAAAATTTACCTTCTTTGTTTCTCTAAATAATATAGGTAGGTAATGAAAATGAGCATTGTTTTTGTTGCAAAATTTTGTGAGAAATCGCATTTGAGAAAAATTACTAATAAAAAATAAAAAGTATCTCCCGAAAACAGAGTATAATGTTGCGTTCTAATTTGAATGGTTTTAAATTATCATTTTTGTTTAAGTATTCCAGGTTTCTGAACTTTATTAGGTCTATATTTCTAAAACATAATAACAGAATATACTTTTTATTATACATACCTCAAATTATGTCAATGTAAAGAGTGCTAAATCATTAAACTATAAAAATATTAACATTTAACGCTCAGCACAACGTTACAAAAATAAATTCTACACCAAAACATGAATTCCTTAATATTTTAAATTTAAATTAATCATACATGATATTGTTGTTCTTTTAATAATATTGAGCAGAATCATTTGATTTATCTTTTAAGTTTTTCCTACAGTAAACATTTTTGACTTTCAAAATTCTATCGGAAATAATGGTTCACTTTTTTCATTCACAATTAAATATATTAGTTTGATTAATTATTTAGTTTAGATAATATTTTCTCTTTATCACTTAAAAAAGTATCTTAGAAGATATTACAGGTTTCAAAATTACCATCAACAAAATAATTGTGTGCCTATTACACCCATATATCTCAAGGAAAATCGTAATCCACATTTTAACTTGGATTATATGCAATAATTTCTGCAGTGGAATACTAACTCAGTAAAGTTGTTAAATTAAAGAATATAGCTTACAGAATAAATAATTCATGGTTTCCATTCTTTTATTGCTCTTCAAAATTATGAATTATAAAACTTAAGTTCCTATTTCTCAACATACTAATATTATGTCTACCGGAAAGTTCTGTCCGTTCCAGTTACAATCAGTTTCAACAAGTATGTGCATGTTCATATGATGCATATATGGCTCTCTCCTTCTATCGCTAACAATGTATACGCACTGACGTCCTAGATGAACTAAAACGAAGATTATTCTTGTCAGTATTAAGTGAAACGCGATCGTGTACCCATGGCGACCGATAAAGTTCATATACGCCACTATATTTTGTACGAATTTCAACAAGGAAGAAATGCTACAGAAGCTTGTAGAAATTTATTGAAAGTGTTTGAAGAAGGTGCAGTTTCTAGTAGAACATGCAGAAGATGGTTCGAAAAATTTGAAGTATGTGATTTCGACCTTTCTGATAAGCCACGCTCTGGGCGACCATCTTTGATCGACGACGATACTGTCAAGGTCATGTTAGAGCAAAATTCTTTATTGACAACATCAGAGATTGCGAAAAGGCTTGACTCTGCTCAAAAAACCATTTCGGACTATATTCGGAAACTAGGGTTTGTGTGGAAGTGCCACATGAGTTAAGTGAAAAGAATTTGAATGATCATCGTCATCGTATGCACATCTCTGCTTGCACACAACAAAATCGAACCCTTCTTGGACCGGATGATAACTGGGGATAAAAAGTGGATTACATATGACAACGTCATTAGGAAAAGGGCATATTGTGAATCTGGAAAACCTGCCCCCTCCACCCCTAAACCGAAGTTGAGCCTGAACATGAGAATGTTGTGTATATGGTAGGACATTCGAGGCCCAATACATTTTGAGCTGTTGAAACCAAACGAAAGGCTAAATTCGGAGAAGTACTGTCAGCAATTGGATAAATTAAAAACAGCACTCCAAGAAAAGAGGCCGGCGATGTTCAATAGGAAGAACATCATACTGCTTCATGACAATGCCAGGTCACATACTGCTTTGGGGACTCGTCAGAAAGTCGCAGAGCTAGGCTGGGAAATACTGTCACATCCACCATACTCCCCGGACCTAGCACAATTGGATTATCACTTGTTTTTGTCCTTGCAAAATTTTTTGCAGGGTAAAAAATTCAATAACGAAGAAGATATCCGACAAACACTGGTTCAATTTTTGTCCACTAAAGATAAGACATTTTTTAAAAATGGCATATACAAATTGCCATCACGCTGGCAAGAAGTCATAAATAATGATGGCAATTATATTATTCAGTAAAGTTTATTTAAGGTATGAAAAATTTATTCTTTTTCTTAATTCTAAAAACAGACAGAACTTTCCGGTAGACCTAATATTATTTCCTTTTTCCAAAATAATGCATTATTCGGACTGCTTTATTTGGAGTATTTTGTCTTTTCGTGAATTCCTTTATATGTACATATATGTACGAGTATTAAGTACTTGCATTAATTTGAATTCAAAAATGTCTTTTGTATTTCGTTCATATTAGCAGCGAAGTGAGTTTAGCATTTCTATGCATATGTAAAAAAATATGAAAATCGAACACATTGTCTAACACAATTGAGATAAAAGCTTTCATGAGAAAATTCCATGTAAAAACGCGTTTGAAAAATAAGAGCTGTAGAGCTGTCGGTCACGGATGACCTCTTCGTCATTCAGCATGTTAATTTTACATTTTTAAGAGCATTTTTTTATACTATAATGCAACATTACATTTATCAAGCTATACAAATGGTAATTTTATATAGATATTTTAACTTAATTGACCAATTTCAAATTAATTTTGAATTTTACGTGTAATTTTTCCATAATTAGTATTGGTAACAAATTATCAACATTATTTCTTTGAACATTTTTTATTACGAAGCTTTAATTGTCCATTCAGTGCCAAGACGGAGCTAAAACTTTCTGTAATTTCAATGCAAAATTCATTTAAGCTTCTGCTCCTCGCTGGGCTTTGCACTATACACATGGATTTGTAGAGGACTGGCAAGGTTTTAACAGAGAAAGTTTACCGTGTAATTAATTCGAAACAATAAAAAGCTCTCTTAACAAAGGATTTAACGGCTGAGTGGTGCATAAAACTCTCGTAAACGTCCCCAAAGCTAAGAGCTTCTTGTGGTTTAAAAGCATTTTTTATTGCAATGCTGATCAAGTGAGAAAATCCTTTATGGGTTTGACGGGGCGCCTCCAATATCCACTATTAACATATCCATCTGATCGGTTTGTAGAAATGGTGAAGACGTGGTGGAACTGTGATTGCATCCTTAGAAGGACTATCGTTAGTTTTATGTACTCCTAACTTCAATCACCGAATGCATAAAGAATTAAAATCGGCATGAGCCTTAACAAATGCGCTGCGAGGAGTCGAAATCTGAAAACCTTGATGCAATCCCGCGTGAGCTACAACGACTTGATCCGCTTGTGAAAATAAATTCGTAACATATGACTTTACGCCAAACAATCAATCGTATTAAACCCGACAAATATAAGACATAAAGACCCAACAAGGATAAGGTTTTGAACTGATACCATTGATTTGACGCCATATCAGGCGTGTAAAAAAATCACTAATATATTGGCGTAATTCAGTAAATTTGACCTATTTGGTTGAGTTCAACTGATTTAAAGAAAACTAAACTCAACCCTTCTTTTCATGGACTTTAAATCGACTTAACACCGAGTTAACTCTGCATGGAAACACAGTACCAAAAACTGAAAAGGCTTCATAGGGTCAAAAGGCATTCTCTCTAAAATAATGGCATGCACAATTCCAATGCTTCTCATTAAATTGTTTTCTAATCTTCTGGCATTATAATAAAGTGGCGTTCCTTTTTTTAGAAACGAACGAAAAGAAAACTATATGTACTATAAGTTTTGAAAATGAAGGCAACACATAACGCATATAATACAATGACTACTTTTGTCATTTCTTATTATTTCTATGGACTAGGATATCTAAATGAAATGCCTCTTTTGTATATTTTCATTAATAGTCTCTCTTTGATATATTAAGAACTATTATTCATTTTGTCATACTAATAGTTTACGCATTTGAATAACAAAAATTAACTATGCCAGATTATCTATATTCTGCTCCCACAGATTGTAAATAAGGCAACAAGAGATAATTGGATTTAACCTATACAGTTTCTAAACATTGACACCATTCGACGACTTTTTAATGCAGCAAAGGATTAGTTGCAAAAACTATTTACATGTCTTATGGTATAATGATAATTAATAAACTCTCCTTATTCTCATATATACAAAAATATTGGAGCATATATTTAAGCAAACTTATTTTTATACACTGAGATAAAAATATTTAACTAATGGGGTCCGATTTGTTATGAAATCAAACAATTATAGTGTCATTTGTCCCTAGCCCTAATGCTGAATTTAAGCTTAACCTGCTAATTCTAAGTCTAACCCTAAAAAACTTTCCAAATCAATATTTATAAATAAATTAATTAATGTTTAAATAAAAAATCGAAAACAAAATAATTCCTCTGATAAAGTTCAAGTATTTTCTCTTTTTACTCTAATCTTTAAAGTTGTTCAGATATTTTGTGTTAAAAAACTTGTTCTGCTAAATTTTTGAAAAATCCAAATATTTTTGAAAATATTGCTTTACTCAATAATTATCTTTGTACATATATTTAATACTATAAAAGTCAAAAACATCGACGACAAAAACCAATAATATACTCGTATGTAGTTATATATGGAATGACGAAAATATAACATCTGCAGGTTCGTATTCCATCCACAATTAAACAGCAAAATGACCGAAAAGAGAAATGAACATTTAATAAAGAATAACGAGCAAGCTATAACATATATCAAATTGAAATACAATACAGGTTATCCAAAATAAGCGCACTGATAGTTCTTCTCTGGAGGCAAAAATGCAGCTTGGCAATACGTTCTACATGAATTTAATAGTGCATAGTAGCAAATCCCTATGAAATACTCACTTGTAAGAACGCTAAGTATAAAATAAATAAATATGTAAATTGCTGGAAATAACTCAGAAGTGTATAAAAAATGTCGAGGTTTCTCTAAGTTAACCTTCAATGAACATAACTTACTAGTTTCAATTGTTTCCGTGTGAAATTTCAGAAATGGTATCGTAGAGTACGTAGAGTATCGTTTGCGTCGAACGTTTTTGAATTGGCTGTTTGAAAAACTGAACGAAAATAACGCATTTTCAACAAAATCATCTTTAGTGATGAGGCCCATTTTCAATTAGGCGGTTGTGTAAACAAACAAAGTTGCCGCATATGGGGCTCACAAAATCCACAAACAGTGCTCGAAAAACCACTATATCCAAAAGAAAAGTGACTGTATGGTGCGATTTATGGTCAGGCGGCATCATCGGCCCGTATTTTTTTTTTTTTAAATGAACAAGAAAACGCCGTTACCATGAATTCTTTGCTTTACCAAACCATGATAAGCGATTTTTTGTGGCCGCAATTGGCTAATGTTGACATCAGTGACCTGTGGTTTCAGCAACATGGGGCCACGAGTCACACAGCCAGCCAAACAATTCAGTTATTGCATGAGACGCCGCTGGACTATTTTCTCTGGGGCCATTTGAAAGACCGGGTTTACGTGAACAAACCAAAAACAACAGACGCTCTGAAAGATGAAATTCGGCGCTACGTTGACGAGATAAGCGAAGCTTTGTTGCAAAGTGTGGTTCAAAATTTTGCGAAAAGAGCGGATGTCTGCCGTGCTCTAATAAGATCAATGAGACTTTTGAGTTTCTAAAACAGCTGAAAGTATCTACACAGGAAAATTTGTTTGAAGTAGTCAGCCAAAGCTTAAAAAGAATGGAAGAGCAGACCAAAAAAAAACTTTATGTTACACTAAAATGATATATAAATTTAAAGAAAAAATTATTTAAGAAAAAGTAAAAAGACAACAGAAAGTATTTACAAAGAAAAAAAAAACTAAGATTGAGAGAACGTAAATTAGAAATGAAGCTAAAAGAAACTGAAAGTAGGGGAAACCTCTTTTTTTTATATTTTTTTATATCAAAATTTGGCTTTCATGAATACTACGGTTGGAGCGACATGAAGAACTTTTTATTATTATTTATTTCCATTTTTGTTGCGCAAGAAATACATTTATAATCTTTTTCGAAAAAAAATTAAAGAATGTTTAAGTTTAAATTAATTTAAAACATTCCTAATTTCCGCTACAACGGAAGAAATGTTTATATATTTGCCTTTTTTCTTCATGTCATATTAAAATTAATCCATTTTGCATTTATGTTGTTTTCAAATATGGCTAACATTTCCATTAAAATTTCCGAAAAAGTCGACTGAGCCACTCCTATTCAAAATCTTGTCCATCTGCTTGCTGGAAGCTTCGTACTCTGCGATAGGTCTCCAGAAGTTGTATTTAAACATTTATTTGCAATTTCTACATTTTCGATAAAATATTGTTTAAATTTTGATCAAATATTGATATTTACTTTACAAGACTATCTAATACATTAATTGAAGTAAATTTCAACAGATGGAATTTAAATGGTACCGAACGAACTTCTTAAACTAGTTTAGCATGTTCGCCGTGAAGTTCACTCTATCAATTTATGTGCTACACAAATTGAATACTCAATGAGGCTTCACATCATTTCTTCTATCCGATGCTAAAAAGAAAAAGACAAATATATTGAATATAACTGATTTCGATTCCTTTTTAAAAAGATGACTTTTTTCCGACTATAACTTAATTCCTCAATTTTCCAGGTCTTTCAGAAAGTGACCTCCCTGTACATCAGATTCTTAGTCGCACTTGTTGTTTTCATCATATACCTTAACGAAACGGGACCAAGTAAAACATTAACCCGTTTGAACAAGTTTTCCTACATCTCGAAAAACATAAAAACTGAATATTTCCACTTTCTCGTTCAAATATTTACTTTTTATCAGCTGCAACCAGTGTTATCGGTCCATAATTGATTGCTGCAAAAACCCAGGTGCGAGCAATTAAAGTGCAAATTGCAAATTTGATTCACTGGACGTCTGTCGGATTGCCAACAAGGCATGTTCGCTGCTTACGCTTGCAATTATTTAACGGACTGATGTACGGAATGGCTGGAAATTGCACGAAGTCGAAGGATATGTTTTTGTCCTAGGTACGGGAATCCATTGGGCGAACTCATATTGGGGATCGACCGGCTCCTGACAGGTGTCATTCTCATATTTAAGTCGCATGTTTATGGGCTAAGCTACAACGCAAACAGGAAATTATTGCTCGGACGTGTGATAAACATGCGACTGTGCGGTTGCTAACAACATTTACACATGTTCGAAAACGAGCAATGCCTTTTCTCTTGGTTGTACCATTGGCATAGGACATAGGTTCTTCGTAACATACGTGTAGCAGTGTCGATACAGTACCGATATCCAAATTCTAAATTTTTTGTTTAAACAAAACGAGTATACAACGAAGTTGAATTTCTAGGGTACTCTTTTTTTATATTGTTTTAGTCATACGAGATATCGAAAGATGGCGCAGAAGAGAATTGTCAAATTTCTATGTATAATCGACCACTTACCGCATGCGAAAGCCTGTGATTAAATGAGCACTTTCGTGCCGCTTTCTTGATAAAAACTTGGCAATGGCACCTGGGTTGCTTACCCATTAAGACGGAAACAGCATTTTATCACTAATGCAATACTGTTTTATAGCCTTTGCGTGCAGTAAATAGTCAATTTTGCATTATGTCCAACGACGCCGTACTATCGACTCTAAGCCACGGGAGTTTGGAATAAAATACGTCATTATCTCTAGTATATAGTACAAGGTGTCGCAAAATTAACCATTCAATTTTCTTTTTGAATAACTTTTTTACTAAATAAGAAAAATATTTTGAGTGATGACCTTTACAATTTTGTCTGTTAAGTGAAAAATATGATATCCGTCAAGTGATTGCCGCCAGTGTTGATACACATTTGTGCCCGTTTTATCGCATTTTCCATGAGTTTCCGCAAGATTTCTGGTGATAACTGTTCGTATTCCTGTCGAATATTCTCTTTAAGGGCTGCGATTGTCTGAGGCTTCAAGTAGCTCCAAAGAAAGAAGTCTGGGGCAGTTAAATCGGGCGATCTGGCTGGCCATGCCAAATCGCCAAAACGGGAGATTACGCGACCAGGAAATGCTTCTTTCACAATATCCATTTTGGCTCGTGCTATGTGTGCAGTTGCACCGTCTTGTTGAGACCACATGTTCACCAAGCCCCGCTTCTCCAATTCCGGCAGTAAGAATTCGTTTATCATGGCCCTGTAGCGTTCGCCAGTAACAGTTTCCGTATTGTTAATGGCGTCCTTAAAAAAATACGGCCCAATCACTCCTCCCGCACCACACAGTGGCTTTGAGTGGATGCAACGGCTCTTCGTGCATGACACGCGGATTTGTAGTGTCCCAGAAATGGAGATTTGTTTTATTGACGTAACCGCTTAAATGGAAATGCGCCTAGTCGCTGCGCTAACACCACAGACCGATTATTAGTTAAAAAAAATGGACACAATTATTTCACGCTCTTGCGGTGTACAGCGCTCCATTGCTTGTCTGTGCTATGTAGCTCACAAATGTTAAATATGATTGACGTACGACGCCATTTGCAATAATTACAACTTCTTCCGATAGAGTGATTCATTTTGCGCCACCTTGTATATGTACATACATATGATGTATGCATAGTTAAATACTCATAGTTGACAATACAATATGAATACATATAGTAATATAAGTAAACATTTATATCAGTTGTTAAATTAAAATCTTGATTTAAAAATAAAAATTACATCAAATATGATTATTGTTTTTTAAAATACACGGGTGAGAATATAAGTTGAAAAAGTTCTGAAAAGATTCTGAAAAATGAATTTTAGACGGAGTCTAATTTCAAATAAAATGAAAATTATTATTTAGACTGAAAGTATAATGAAAACATACTTTATCAAAAAAATTAAAGTCGAATTAAGAAATAAGGCGGAAAAGTTGTCTGAAATATACTTTTACACTGCGAAACATGACTATAAACGCAGTCAAAAAATGCTTGATTTTGCTATTTGTTTCGTCAAATTGCGCTATGTTTTTATTCATTTTGAGAGATTAGAGAAAAAGAGTACTACACAAGAAAATTTACCAACAAGTGATCAAGGAAAGTGCCGTTAGTTTCAATTTGTTCTGATTTAAGCGAAACATGACTATAGACACATGCAAATAATTTTAAAAAATTGAATAAAAAGACAGAAAAAAAATATAATTTTATTAATATGTGTGACCACCTTTATTACTTATAACTTCAAAAATCCTATTTGGCATACTTTTTAATAAATTTTTTATGGTTGTATGATCAATATTGCACCATGCTTGAATTATGGCAGTTTTTAAATGAGCAATAGTGTTGTACTGTTTGTTCACCTTATAAATATCTTTTACTAGGAGTCTCCAATTATTTTCAATAGGATTTAGATCGGGGGAGTAAGCGGGTCATGCTATTACGTAAATGTTATTTTCCATAAACGATGAATTACATGGATTCTGGCGTTATCTTGTTAAAAAATCCAGTAATCTGTGACTCTGCGTCGCATAAATGGTAATAAATTCATTTGCGGTACAGCGATGCACTGGAGAAAATTCATCATACTACTGGGAAAAGCCAGTTATCATTCCATCAGCACAGAATGCTCCCCAGACCATAACTCTGCCTTCACCAAAATTACGCTTTGAAAATAATTTGGGCTCCTTTCGGAAATCACACCAATACTCATTGAAACCACCTGGTCCATCCAAGTTATCTTCAAACAAAAATTTCAATAACTGATCGTAAACAAAATTTGGAACTGCTTAGGACTCTATGAATTGTCCATTTTGACACGTTCAGTCCACAGTCCTTAGCAATTCCAGCAACGGTCTTCATCACTAAGGATGTTTTGCGTCACATTTTAAAAAAAGAGTTATAACAATTAATTAAGCAAAATTAATTTTATTATTTGGCACAAGTTTGTTTTGATACCAACAATCAATAACGCAGAGAACTATAGTAATATTAGTTACTTACTGTTAGTTACTGCATTTATAGTCATGTTCCGCCTTTTTTTTTGTGTAGTACTCTTTCTCTCTAATCTCTCAAAATTAATAAAAATATAGCGGGATTTGAAGAGATAAAACAATCATTTTGGTTTATAGTCATGGTACCAACAAGAAACGGAAAAGAGACTGAAGAGCACATCTTTTTTTTTTTTTTGCTAGACTTAAAATTATTATAATTTATATAAAATATGATAGATTTTGTGTAGATAAGTAATTAATAAAATTGTCTTGCTTCAGGACAAGTGAACTGACAACAAACCAATTGAATTTGAACTGAAATATATTTCAGAGTGTTTTCAGCCATCAGGCTATATTTCTTAGTGGAATTTCAATTAATATTCTGTACACCTTGAGTTCGTTTTTAATCCCTTTTTAGTCTGTCATTTTCTTTTAGTCGATAAATTTTACAGTATATTTACATTATTATTTCGTCCTGGATATTTCAAAAGTGTTGATTATTACTGAAGGTATTAAGTATAAAGAAAAATAATGTATTAAGTTGTGAACGATTTCAAATTGTTAATATTGATCTCACTATGTATGAAATTGCGGATTCCAAAATGTTGCATATAATTTGAAAAGTCCAATTAACAAGGCTACGGCTCAGAAAAAATAAATGTTTCAAAAACACTTCTAATAAAACCATAAGGAAATATTAGATGGTGCTTTTGTCTTTTTATCAAAAACACAAAAAAAAGTATTTAAACTAATACTTCTGTCGCAATAAGCTTAACCTAAAGAAGTTGAATCAATAAAAAATAATACCTATTTATTATTCAATTGCATACTTACCCACTCGTCAAAGATCCATCCACTTAGTATTCATTTCTTTTCAGACAACAAGAGTAACATTATTCAGATATCGTATACTAAGGTACAATGTTGAAGATTATACAATATTTTGTACGCATACGTATATTGTATAAAGAAAAAAATTCTAGACGGCTCTGACTGAAAATTTTATTGAGCGCTCATAATAAATAAATTCAAATTTATTATGAAAGAATTGATCTTAATGTGCTTGAAGTTAGCCTTAGCATTTTCGATTTTTGTAACCAAAAAATGTGCCAGAATTTGTTCGTTTATTTTCCGAATTAGGATGAAGTAAATATTTACTGATAAATAATATTAAAATAAATAATCACCTCTAAAAGTAAAATTATTCGAATTGAAATAGGAAAGTTGAAAATAGAAGTGTGGTTGAGTTAAGTTTCTTATTTTATATATATGTATATATATAATTTTTTTAAAAGCGGAATCAGTTTTAAAAAGTACTTATTTTGTCATAATTTAGTAAATATGAAAATGTAATATAGCAATATTTACTACAAAACTTATTAACCTCTTTAAGGGGAGGTTCTCATCTAGAACACCAAAAATTAGGTAAACTTTGGGAATTTTTTAAAGGAAAATTATAAAACATATCAAGACGATATTTGGCAGTTTGATACAATGTACTTTTATTTATACATTCAACATTTTTTGGAGAAAAAAAAAAAACAAATGGCGAATAACGCCTTTTCCTACGGCATGTTTTGGAAAATTTGCTCCACTGCCGGGTGTCCACAGGTCGCAAATCGAAATCAAAAAATTCTTCATGGAGCCATAACTAGAATAAATTTATTGGAGGATGAACCAAAATTTTCAAAAAAACATATCAAAATTGACAAACTGGCACGACTTTGAAATTTGAGTGGCGTTTTTCGACTTTTGTTTTTCACAGTTTATTACTTAAAATAAAATAGTTGACGTAAAAAATATTAAAATTGTAATGGTTCATCCTCCAATAAAAATTGTTTTCTTTAAAATGAAACTAACTAGAAGAAAATCGGTTGAACCGTTTTTTGTCCCCGGCAATTTTGAAAAAAACAGGAACGGAGAAAAGCCGAATAACGGACGCCATTTTGTTTTTTTTCTCTCCAAAAAATTTTGAATGTATAAATAAAAGTACATTGTATCAAACTGCCAAATATCGTCTTGATATGTTTTATAGTTTTCCTTTAAAAAATTCCCAAAGTTTACCTAATTTTTGGTGTTCTAGATGAGAACCTCCCGCTCTTTAAATGAGACATTCAGGCAAATTATTTAAAAGTAGACAAAATGGTTCCAATATTTTGTTGATTACATTTTTAGTTAATATTTATTAAGAGCTGTTTAGAATTTAAGAAAACTTTGAAAAAAAACATTTGTATAAAATAAAAGTTATGTTCGCATATTTGACACTAAAATATTTTTGGTACAAAATTAAACAAAATCTAATTTTACAAATTATATTAATAAAGGAATAATTAAAATTAATTAAATTTAAGGCGCTTGGTAATTTATATATTAATAATTTACGATACTTTACCAATAGATTAAAAAAGCATCATTATGATATATTTAAAGCACTGAATTTTAAGTAGAATAAAATATTATTTGTGCTGCCATACTACAAATATATAAAGTCATTCATTTTTCCATACTACCAAAACAAATCGCCGTTTTATCGGCTGCTAGAGTAGTTTTACTCCTTAAAGAAGACAGAAATGAGTTTGAAAAATAATTTTTAAGGCAGGATTCATATATTCGATTCTATTTTATTTAACACATTAAAACCGAAGGGCAGCACCTTCTACCTTCACCTCTAACACCTGCGTTAGAGTTTTTTCCATTGGTTTTATTTACAAAAAAAAAAAAAAAAAAGTAAATTGAAGATAACTCGTTTCCATGTTTTTGGGAGTTTTTGCTGTTTCTGATGGTTCCTATAAAATTTTTATGAATAAAATTATTTTATAGGTGCATTACTCCTAATTTTTTTGCAGAATTCTCGTAAACATTAAAGACTTTTTGAATATACCAGAAATTTAAAAAAATTCAGATAATGTTCAAAATTATTTTTGGACTAATTATAAACACTATTACCAAGTGGCAAAAATATTTTAGTTTAACCATCGAGACCGAAAAAAAACAACCAGCAGAATAAGTACCCTCAAAAACGCGGAAATAAGTTATTTTTAATTTCCTTTTTGTAAATAAAGCCAATCGAAAATACTCTAAATGATATAAAGAACGTATCCTGCCGGCGTTAATGGTGAAAATTAATATAAACTCCATTTAAGGCAACTGCATTTATGCAAAAGTTACGGAAGTAGTGCTAGAAATATTGAGAAGAACCTATGACTTCTAAATAAGAAAAAAAATGCATCGCTTTCCTCCTGCCTCTTCTTGGTTGCCAAAGAGTTGCGAAGTAATTCTATCTCCTAAAAATGGTTTTGGCATTGCTTTTCTAGCCCGACTTTTTTTTACTGAGTGTAGATTATGGAAATATAAACCTTAAACTTAAAACAGAAGGAAAATTTTAAATAAAAATCCCCCACTCTCCCACTCTATCTAATTATTTGGTCATCTATTACTAAAGATGTTGTTAAAAAGGAACTCAATCACATTGCTGTGTCGTACTCGAATTTGAACAGGTTAGAAGAAACTCGCTTGATTGTAGCCAATATACAAGCAAAACCTTTTATGCTTTCGAGTACGTCCATAGAGGCTTGACCAATCGTGAATTGGGCCGTCTTGAAGATGTTTTTAAAAAAGATCGGTCTCTCTTTGCCAAATGTCCGAGTTTATTAACCAGAGCCATTTAGTAAATAAGAAGTGACTTCCAAATAACTACGACTTTTTTGTTAGTGTTTTTTTTTTGTTTTCACCATTACCTTTCCAAAGATTTACTCGTCGGACCACTTTCACGCAGCATTATCCGCTGAGTAGTTCTTCCTTGGTAAATTTTCTCTGGTTTGTTTCGGGTCCGTTGAATAGTTGCTGCTGATGGCCTTGCAGCGTGTAGCCGACCAAACAACGGTTGTTTTTCACAAAACGGCCGGGAGACCGGCTTCGCGGTGGAATCACGGAAAGTGAAATTTTTATACGCAGTGGAACGCGCATGCTGTTGGCATTATCTCCACACTTATGGCAATTTATAATTTCGATAAATTTTTCTCTCTCGAGTATTGTACTATACAAGTAATGCATTTATAATTGCAACATTCTCATTAAACAAAATTAACCGTTTAAATTCTTATACTGCCGAAAATGGCGCCAAACCTTTTCCTTTGTTCCAATTTCTCCCAAATCTAATTTTTTGCATACTAAAAATCAGAAACTTTTAATTTTTGTATTCTACTGTAATAAAACGCTAAGCTAATATATTTTATAAATTTGAGCAGTTTTTAATTAAGTAAACCGGAATTCGATCAATACTTCACTCAGTACTTCAGTACTATTTTTTTGTCGTGATCCCTTACATAAAGAGTGTTTTTTATTTTATTTTTATTCTGTTTATTCCGCTTAATACAAGCTGCAAGAATAAAAGAAAACAAACTTAAATTAAGTTCACAAATGTAAATTAAAACTAAGACTAAACACTATAATTAAAATAAGCAATAAAGAATAGATCAAGAGGAAGAAAGCTAGGGAAGTGGAAAGAATAGGGAAAAGTGCAAATAGAAACAGAAATAAATTCTAAGAAGGGTAAAGGGAGTGTTTGAGGTTTTATCAAAATAAAAATCAAAAAAGAAGAAGCTAGCTAGCGAGTCCAGCTTTGCAGAGTATTCTCGTGAAGGGTTCAAAGTGTCCGTAGTTGGTGCAGTATCATTGCGAAAGAGCGGAAAGGGTTGATGTTGATGGAGATGTGATGTAGGAAATCGGGACCGTGAATGGACCCTGTAATAACTTGGTAGACGAAAACTATATCAGCGACAACACGACGAATTTATAGATATTGGAGATTGATTAATTTCAGACGGTTCTCATAAGGAGGCAGGTTACGATTGTCAACGCCACGTAAAGCGAAATGGAGGAATCTACATTGTACAGCTTCAATCCTGTTAATGAGTGTAGGCTGGGAGGGTCACAAGACCTGTAAGGCGTATTCAAGTAGAGGCTTAACAAAACAGAAATAGAGAGCTTTGGTTATGTAGGGGTTCAAAAATTCTCTAGACAAGTGTTTCAAAGCCTAGAGCTGAGTTGGCTTTGCTTATGATGTGATCGATATGGGGACAGAAGTTGAGTTCGCTATTACAGTTAACACTAAGATCACGCAAGAAACTGACAGATGGAATAGGATCATCGGAAAGATGAGGATAGTGCGGAGACGTTTACGTAAATAAGTGATTGATTGGCGCTTGGAGATGTTCAGCCCCGTTATTCAATGGAGTAGCTATTTGAATTATCTTAAAAGGATAAGGAATCAGATGAACAGAAAATAGTGGGTTAAAAAGCCTTCATGTTATATCATGTACACTCATTGTCGAAACTAAACAAATATTTTTTAATCGAATTTGTTTCGAAATTCACATAATGAATACACCTAGTTTTTTATTTTTATCGAATTTTTTTTCCAATAAGGTATAACATGTCTAAGTAGAGCAAAAATATAGAAATTTATTCCTGGAAAACTTTTTTGGTAAATTAAAAGAGAAATCGAATTTTAAAGAAATTTAATTTATCACCAAATTGATTTAATTAAAAAACAAATTAAATTAATGATAATATATCACAAAAACTGCTCAAAAAGTCCTCCGTGACTTGTAATGCATATCAATCACCTCCTTTTAGTTCCCTTCTTAAGCTGTATTGTAGCCAGACTTCCCCGTACTTTCATCGATTCATTCCCATTCCTCTCTGGTGTTAACAGGAATTGAGTAAACATCCTTCACCGTTCTCCATAAGAAAAAGTCCAATGGAGTATGGTCTGGTGATCTAGCAGGCCAAAGAGTACGTCCAGCTCGTTCAATCCGGTGTTCAGGAAATTGTTCATTTAATTTTACTATCAAAATGTTACCAGTATACGCCGGTGCTCTATCGTGTTGGTAAAACATTAGCCTTGTATTATCCATAAATGTCTTCAAGTAATTCTGTCTGCGTATTATCCAAAATGTTCGTGTTGTTTCTTCAAGATCAGCTGATCTGCCATAGTGTATATTAGCTGTTCCGATCATGGCAAACATAAGCTGGTGCCTTCGCCATGGTCGTTCCAGCGCCGGCTTTCCGGCAGAGTAAGTCAAAACATTCTTTAAAAAACTTGCAATGGGTTCTCCTACATAATACAGGCTTTCCCGTCCCCTTTTTTGTCCTAAATATGCACGAAAATTAGGTTTTCCTAAATGTGTAAAAAATTGTTCTTCCCCAGATTTGTTGTCAATAGGATTTCCTGAATTCAGCTCAAATTCCCTGTGTGCTTCGTCTGTTGTATTCCATATACACATTACAGACAAATCGGACCAATATATATTGAAATTCTAATTAGATTTCCTTTCCTTTCTCGTTACAGGTTATTAAAGTTTGAATTTTTTACACTTGAGTTTCATTTTTTTTCTTAATTATTATTTTTTTAATTCCTCTATTTGTTGTATTACTTTTTCCTTGAATTATTATTTTGTGAATTCCGCTTCAGTTGAAAATTTATGGTTTTTATATTAATGAATATATTTTATTTCAATTTATTTATTAAAGGAGAATTTTTTTAGACAAAATCTTATTACTTTTAATCCCACCTCGCTTCCTTATTGCCTGCAAAATGAATGATCCTATTAAATGATTGCAGATGATACTAGCTTAAGCACTGATACTGAATTTATGCTGAAACGATGTAGGTTAGTACATAGGACAGGGCCGACCAGGTATGAAGGTTTGAAAATTTGTGATACCTTCCTTAGTGAATTCCGATTCATCCGTCCTCGTTTTCTATGTCGCATTCCAAAAGCCAAGTGCAAAACTCCAATGTTCTCAGAATATTTTGACATTGTCAATTACAGGGCAATGAAACAATAAAATAGCACTCAAGGTTTTCTAAAGAACTTTATTGGAAAGGTAACATTTTTGGAAAAGACATTAGGATAGTAAATTTTTGGTTTGAGTTGGATGTCGCAGCGTTGAGTAGATTAAAATGTAAAAGCAAAAAGCAAAAAGCACAGCAAAAGTGCAAAAAAGCAAAAGTGATGTGCATACCATGAAAATGTATAATTTAGGAATCACCCTTTAACTCCCAAACGGTTGAGATGGGCCCGCCTCTCCTTCCAGCCCTCCTCTCTGCCATACAATTGTTTTTATCTTATCTTTTACCCCACTCATTTCGTAAAACCCACTGAAAAACCCCAGCATATGTATATCGACGATTTTGGAGAAGCCATAATGTATGGAACCCATGCTTATAGTTCTGAAAACTACGAGAAATTTATGTAATGAAAGGGGCCTCTGATAGTTCAGTTGTTAGCGCGCTGTTCTACCTTCCCAGAGGTTGTGGGTTCGAATCCCATGGGCCAAAATTGGCCTAAGTGTGCCTTTATAGGCAGCCACAACAACCTAACCTAACCTTTTTTGCTATAACTATATTAGATTGCCCTAATTATATTTTTTCTCTATAATGTTAAATTTAAACAATCAGCATAAATTGGCGACCACCACGAAATAAAAATTGTATAATAATAATACATATTTATTGATCCTATTAGTGACCGCTTAAAATACATACTGACAGTTAATGAATTGACCTCAGTTAATTTCAATCTCAATCAATGATCCTGTAATTTACATAGGCGGAAGGTGACATATGTTCGCATACCTAAATGCATACGAGTACACATTTTTTTGTAATTTTATAATTCAACAACAAATTTATCGTTACTAAAGTCAATGTATCACTAACCTGTATATGTATATATACTCGTAACTTCAGCTTAATTGAATATGAATTTTCTCTAATTATTGTATGACACACTGTAAATCTCAGTGTTTTACTGCAAAACGCTTAAAGTGCTTTATTGTAAGTCACCCATTGATTAACATTGCTCAGTTTTTAAGTACCTTAACTTCCTTTATGAGTTAAACAAAATTTTACACCGAGGGTTGAACGCGTGCTGTACTTTGGTACCCCGCGTAAGAATCATATAAAATAAATAAACAATGAGATCATCGCGAGATTAACTTATTTGAATAATTGACAAGAAAACTTTCGGGATTTTCCGGGGGCAGCAAAAAACTAACTTTGAACTGGATTGGAAGATAAGAACTACAGCTGTACCTACCCTCCGTTCGTTTACTTGCTTAACTTTGGAAACAAATAGAAAAGTTAAATTTGTGGTACACGTGACCTCCGCAACAACCACAAGAACAAGATAAGCTAAGAGGAAGCGTAGTCAGTTGGAGAAAGCCGACTAAAAAGCAATCCGGCTGGGGTTTCATCCCTCGGATATCAAGAGGGTAAGACATAAACTCAAATTAATCAGCGTCTTATCAGTTGAGGTTAATCTAATTTATTTTTCATTAGGTCTAATGTTCAGAATGCTGACACAGAGAAACTCAACTGATACCCGGCTTCCATCAGAGAACCCCCATGTCCACTACACATGCTGCTGGGTTGAATACTGATGCAACAGTTTGCCAATTACTTATTGTCTAATGTGTCTAATATGTCCATTTTGACAATTTTCGTTCAATCCTTTATTTTGCACCTACCTGTTCGGTTTGGATTTTTTTCTTTAGCCGCCACTTAACCAGCACACCACCTCGAGAAAGGTCGCCGACTCTTTTCGAAGTTAGCCATTGCCAAAATTATTTTGGATGTTTGGAAGAAGTTAGGGCATTTTATGTAAATTTTTCGAGTTTTTACTATGGTCAAAACTGTTCAAAAACATTATCTACTGCTTGTTTACATTTTAAAAGACCTTTCTAGGCCACAAATTTGATTTGAGGCCCCTTACAAAATTTGATGAAACTTTGCAGTTAGAACCGAATATATTTTATTGTATTATATAAAATAGATGGTGATTCTGAAATGTATAGATAATAGTATAGTATTTTCATATCTTTATCACATAAATAATAGTTGCGTAAATTAATGACTACATAGTTTGATCTAAATGGAAATTTTCTCATAGATGAATTATTATTGCCATTTTCACACGACTTCCGCCTTGCCTAATTACGCTTTTTTCTAAAATCGATTAAATACTATATATGTGTGTAGTTTGTAGGGACGGAGGAAAGAACCATGCTTTAAAATAAGTTGAAAAATATATGCGCAAAGTTACATTTCTTATAAACATTTTAAAAATGAGAGCCTTATAAATAATGGAAATTAACAATAATTTGAAAGGAATAATTCACAGAAAATTATTATCTAAAATATTAAATAAAGAACAATAGTACTAATTTTAAACATTTTGTTTGCTACTTTACCCCTAATGAAGATATTTTTTAAATATCTCTCTGATTAACATAAGGTACATTTTCGGTTATATCTTTATAAAGAAGTGGCCAAAAATTTTAGACTACTTAAATGTAATGCTTTCTAACGATGCTCCAATGACACAAAATATAAAATATTTTTCGGAGGTTAACTCCCTACCAATAAAAATTAAAAACAAATTTCATAATTTTCGATTATCGAAATGTAGGCACACCACAAAAACCTAACATCCTTGCTAATTTTAAATTTCTACGTTGTTTTTACGTAAAATGTCTTTGAAAAACCAACAGTTACACAAGCGATCCTATAAGGATTCCGCTGACGGTATGAAACTCTAAAAATAAAAACACCTTAAAAACATTCACTATTATTTTATGTGAATAGATACATGTTGTTTGGCCCAATAGATGGCGCTGGGCGTACGGTTGAAAAAAAAAGATTTATTAATGTTTTTAATCTCGTTGATATTTGTTTTTAGGAATAATCTCTTTAGTTATGTTGGCCTTTATTTAAACTGGTGTAAGGCTGTAGCCTGTAGCAATTTAGCTTTGACGAGAACAATACACCTGAATAAGTTCGTTTAATGTCATCATTTAATAAGCCCACAGGAATTAATAACCCTAACTGGGTCTGATATGTACATATCCCGCTCGGGCCCGCAGGGCACGTCACAATCAGGCAAATCAGTATCCTGATTCAACTAATAATCAAAACGAATCGGTTTTATTCTGCCGAACACAGTTCCCAATTTGCTTCACAATGGAATGAAACCAAACTAATGTAGTAATTGGGTCCCAAAAATATCCTTAATGACTCCGTAAAGTTTGAAACGAATAGAGCACCCGGCTTGAAGGTGACATCCAAGCACCTATCACCCGGAGGACCCTGCAGTAATTAATCTCAATCCTTCGTTACAGTCCAAACCGGGCGGAGTGACGGAACACCTCGCGTGCACCCCATTGTGCGGAGGAAAAGGACGCCGGTGAACATAGGTTGTCACACCGCTGCCACGTCACACACCTCTGCTCAGAGGAATCTGAATCCCGAAATTGCGAAATTTTCCTCCGGGTTCGTTTGAATGTGGAGCCAAGGCGAAAGGAAAAAGCAACCACTAATTTTTGCAGAAGGAAGTTTCGTAAAGGGACTGTAATCCTCGCAGTGAGCCGATTAGGGGCTCCGAGAACAATAAAAAAGGATTAAGTGCCACTGTAATCGGGAAAGCGGGTGGAGCCCAGCTCCTTTTAATTATCAATCCCCGCAAATAAATCTGGGATCGGGGGCGGCGGGCAGTGCATATATGCTCATGTCTACGAACGTACACAGCAGATCATGTAGGGAGCTATACCGTTGATTATTCCTACGTCTGTCGTGGAGATTGTAGGTGCCTCCAAGATGGTTCTGGCTAAAACCACTCAATTTATCTTATCTAATGCCTTATTTGAATTCGAACTCCATGCCTATTTGTCTGCAAAGCCCATTGATGACTATCCTTAGTGATTCTTTAACACACTTTGGGGATTCATTGGAACTATTCCCCGAATACGGATTGGCTTTGTCTGCTCCAGTTAACTGCTCCAAATCTGCTTTACTTTGAGATTATTTCTGGTGGCTGCGGTGGTAGTGTACGACTTTCAGCTAACAGTATTCTGGTCCCCCAGCTTTCTGGAGGATTTTCCCTAAATTTAATTTATTTAAGTGCCTTGCCTTCCCCACTAGTTTGAATGATAAAAATAGGAGATTGTGCAAATTTTCGTTTCACTATGTTAATTTTTACTTATAAACGCTTACGGGCCTTTCAGTTGGAACATCACCCAAAAGCTTCTAAATTTTATTTAGTGGTTACAAGGAAGGGCTTTACTATCGCTTTGTGATCTGAGCTTTAAAGACTTTCTGTCTTTATAAGAAAGTTCCTTGAATTTTAAAAAATTTGAAAAAAAATTATTAATTGGGAATGTTTACCGCTCTAAAACATGAGTGATTTTATAGGAATTTCCACCTAAAATAGGTTATTTACTTATTTATTGAATTTCGCTTAATACAAGCCAATAGGAACATAAATTAATAAGTACAAATTAATTTAACTTAAGCTAAACAAAAAAAAAAATAAGAATAAATAAAATAAAATTAGGGACTGGGTAGACTAGGGCAGGGGCAATAAAGAGCGCGCTTGAGAGAGAGCTTATTTAAATGGAAGTCGAAGGTGGAACAGTTGTTGGCCTTACGCAGCATTCGGGTAAAAGTTTCGAAGTGGCCATAGTTTGTTTAGTGGGTTTCAAGGCGAAAAGTGGGGAAAGATCTGACGTTACGGGGGTTGGTATTGAGGGATATTCGATGAAGGAGGTCTGGGCAGTCAATAGCACCGACAAGGACTTGGTGTGGACAAAGACAATATCGGCTACATCGCGACGAAGGGAAAGGGGCTGGAGATCGATTAATTTTAGGCGGTTTTCATAGGGAGGAAGGTTAAGGAAGATTACGCATGGCAAAGCGGATAAATCTTCGTTACCTACTCAAACTCACAATACCTACTATTACTATGAAAATACTTGGAAATAAGTTTAACAACATTATCCTTCGGTGCTGCTGCATTTTATAAAAAAAATAGTTTTGGATACTAGCAATAGTTATTAAATAATTAGCTAAAAATCTTTTAATAATACAATGGTTTTATAGGAATTTCCACCGCTGTAATTTATATAATTTAAGATTTCACATATGTTGTGAAAGCTTTTAGCCTTCGTTGACCTACAGATACATAATTGTCCCAAAAATATTTTGAGTTTTAAACCATAAAGTTAAATTAATACATGTTACGAAAAATGTTTTTTTAAAATATGCGTCTATTCCGAAACTACAATAAATAAATTTGTATTTTTTTAGCGGGGCCCTCTACATACCTATGGACATTTTTGGAAGTGAAATTTAACTAAACTAGCTCTATTAAATTATTTTAATTATTTTTCAAGTATTTTATTTAAAAATTCCAGAAAGTTATTGTACTAAAACTGAACTTTTATTACATTCTCGAAAACACTGATTTTTTATAAGTTTCTAACTGCAATTCTAGTGAAATTCACTGGATAATCTAAAAGTTGTTTTATGGGTCATAATATTTGCTGAAATTTCTTTTAACTTAACTAGAATCCTAGTGATATCCGTACATTATTAGATGTTACCCACTGAAAGTTTAGGGGTTTTTTTAATTCATTTTGTGTTCTTAGTTCCTCATTTCGATATTTTATAAAGTGGAGACCTGCGATGCATTTAAAAATATGAATGTAAGTTTTGTCATTATCATACTTTGTAACTTTAATTTTAAGATTTTTCCTCTCGTTCTCTTAATTTCTAAAAACTTCATTCGAGTCCTCTTTACAGAATTGAAAAATTGACCAACATTTTAGTTTACTTTGTCTTAGATTATACGTGGTTTCTTAAATAAAATGGCATCATAAATTCGATAATTAAGTATGGAGGGGCAGCCCTACTTAATATGCTCGTACTACCTTTGTTTTAATGAATTCTAAACATCTTTTATCTGGAAGTTACTGCAATATCAGTTGTAGGTAGAATAAAATATATTTTTGTCAAAACTTCCTGAATTTCTAGCGAAACCAACAAAAATAAACCACTAGACACTTGAAAAATTATTAAAATATTAATGATTTATATTTACTTTCATAAAGTGTTTTTTAAATTATAGAATAAAATAAAAAAGTTCTCCTTATTTCACAAAATGTTATTAAAAGGTAGCAAAAGTCAAGTTTTGTAAATTTTTGAAAAAAATTGTTTAACAGAATGTAGGAATGTCATAGGAGCTTTTAGCGTGGGTAAAATAAGTAAATAACACTACCAACTATTAAATTAATAAACAAATTTATTTTATACAATATAATAAATATTTACAAAAATATTTTCAAAAAAATTGTATGTTCTTGTTGGACGTTAATCATGTTTTATAATTATATCTGAATGCAGCTTTCAATTGAATCTCGTTTTGAGTTCTCTCGACGCTCTTTTGAATGAATTTTTGAATTAATTTTGGCAAATTATTTAAATACGCCTTTTTTCATTTTTTGAACTTATTTTTCATCAAAATATATGCGGCGGAACATTTTCAATTATTATCAATGTATAAAATATTCATAGACATTGTTTATACATCATTTGTACGAGGTGAAAATGTTATTGACTTGTGGTGTTATAATAATCTGAATTAATTTATGAATATGTTTAAAATTAAGTTTAAATTAATCAGTAATCAAGGTTGAGAATAAACTGAGTTTCACTGCTTTGTCAAACAGAAAAGTGACAAAATTCAAGTCATGTTTAATTTTTAAAAGAGAAAATATTGTTATGTAACAAAAGTAATTAAACCACTCTCCCCCATGTAACACCATGTAGATTTTGGAAAACACCCATCCCTCCCCCTTAAGGGTATTATATGGTTTATGGACAATCCTTGAGAATAAGTTTAGACTATACTGTGAGTCCTAACATATAATGAAATCTGTTTAGATGACCCAAAGAGGAGAATATCCACCATAAAGTAGCGGAAAAGACGTAAGTTTCAAAGCAATAGATTCAGGAAACGCTTAATATTTTTTTATTTATTTAGTTTTCTTAAAAATATTTCTCATTTATAATAAATGGGTTTAGATAATTAAAGATGTTCTTAATTTCTCAGAAGATACCAAACATGATTAACTTTTAAAGGTATTACGAACCTACTTCTGCAAGTTCTGCTGACCCTCCTTGGCAGTGTTTGAACATTTTTCCCTGAAAAAATTCTTCAAGCTATAGTTAAAATTTTACCTGAATACCCACCTCACACAGTATTACTACGTATGCGTAGCAAATATTATTTAAAATAGCACCTCTTGCTGAAAGCACTTACTTAATTTAAAGCAAATAAGACGAGCGCGATGCACTTTTATTCCAATTGAATAAGCTGCTTTTGCATGAAAGTATGATAAACAAATCAACACAGAAATGTTTCCTCTTTATATATTGATGAATCGATGAAAAGCTATTTTTATTTATTGTCAACAAATTGACTATCGAAACTAGCGAAACAAACGAAAAATGTTGTGATATTTTCATCTGATATGATGAAAAATTAGATAATACAGAGTTGCAATATCTAGAATACACGAGTATACATATATATGTTATTACAACATCTGTAATATTTTTTTTTATTTTCGAAAAACACAATCTTATTGGAAATAACAAAAGAAAATTAAATTCTTATACCATTCAAAGAAAACTATATAGTTCAGGGAAATAAAATATCAAAAAATTGTGAATATTTTCTCGTTTCTTTATTAATATGGGAAAGGGAAGTCCATTTATAAGAAATTATTTATTATAATTTTATAAGTTTAGTTAGGTTAAGTTAAGTTAGTAAATGTGATATATATTTTTGGTAAATACCATCAATTATTATGTAAATTCTCATCTCTAAACAGTATGTCATGAACAATATAGTATTTGTTAGTGAATACCTAAAAAACGTTGGTAGCGTGTGTAAATAGTAATGGCAGAAACTTAAATATGTAGATTGTAATTCCACAAATGTTGAAATACGATGAACAGTTGTTCTGTTGTACTGGTCAAATCTCATTTAATTCCAATTCCAGGAATTTTTAAGTTCAGGTTTTGAACCGCATTTCGGTATTTTTGGAATTGAAGTCCAAGCAGGTACTCACCGCTATACACAGTCATATTGACAATCTTTTATAGGTATTCACGAAAGAATATTATTAATGCTACACTACTAAGGGCCTATACAAAATAATAATTGCCGGCATTTAACCTCAGGTAAATATACTAAATTTTCTGCTTTGAGACCATTATGGAAAAAAAAGGAAAAAATTTAGATTTATTTGTATTGTTTTAGTTTACTTTTTCATAAATTATATTAAATCCGCGAACAATTTTTTCAAGCCGACAAGCTTTTATATTAGCCCTGCTATTTTGAAATTCAATATTTTATAACTATACAGGGAAAATGCATCCAAAACCGTATATTTAAGGTTATAGGTCTGAGGTTGGTTATTTAAGAAAACACACTGTTTTCATTAATACTATAACTGAACGTATGTCTTAAGAGTATAATACAATCAAAATATATAGATAAATAGTAATTCTGAAATGAAATAATAAAAGAAAACTAGTCCCATACCTGGTACGATTTTGTTCCGAGGTATGAACAAAACCGTATAGTACATATATAAGATTCAACAAATTTTTACGCGATTTTGCAAACTAACTTTAGTATTCTGTAAGTTTTAACTGATTTTAAGTAGCCCATATTTCCATCAGACGTATTCCTAATTGTGGTACTCATTGATCACAGTTTCGTCTAGTAGTTTTCCTTTAGTTTTAGTTTCACGGCATCTTAATTCAATCTATAAAATAAAACTTTATATGAAAAACTTCCGGATAAAAATCGTATAAGCATTGATTTAACTCCATACGGTTATAACCCGCAATTCTCATTCAGTTATGAATTTCAAAGAATAATATTAAGTTAATACACATACTTTAACAAGATTAACTTATTACTTACCTACCAGCAGATTAGGTAAACCTCACTAATTTAACTTTTGTTACTTCATTACCCCTCTGTATGCAATGACAAATTATTGTTGCCAAACAGATCTCCTAGATGGACACTCGTAGGACACGCTCACGGAAAATTTGAATTCATAAAGAAAATAACTATGTCATAAAATTTTCCCCAGCATACGACTTTGAACCGGTCTTCCCTACAAATGTTATACGGAGTATACCATATTTTGGGAATATATAAAAAATAACGATTGTAATGTTGAGACAAACAAATAACCAAATATATAAAGAAAAAACACAATTAATAAAATACAAGTCAAAGTAAACAAAAGAGCTGATGCGTATTAAAAATCGGTTAAAATACTTAGATTGCATTCTAAAACGAATAAGTATGTTAAGTACTTTAGCATAATTCGGAAAGCATTATACTTCCATGTTTTTAGAAAACGTATTTTATAAAATTTTAATATGGGAATTCTGGAGAGTGTTTCATTACTTAGAATTGTAGCATATACCAATTAATTCTTTGGAATGCTGATAGCAGCGGTTGTAAGAATCCTTGAAGAGCACACAGAAATATGATTTAGTTTATAAAATATTGGTTATCATTTGAAAGCAATGCCATTCGCAAAAGCACCATAGCCCACAAAACGATATCTACTGAGTACATGGAAACAAAATTTCATGTACGAAAAAGACTTATGGCATTACCAATGTTCGACCATATACCATATACTGATAAATTTTAAAATATAAGCTAAGAACAATAGAGCAAAATTAATATCGAAATTATGCAAAATATAGAAAACTTCCAGGCCCTATTCAGAAGCTTGGCCTCATGAATTTCACGCACGCATTCGGAAATGACTAAAAACTTTTCTCTATTGTCCAAAAACTTGTCTCTAATGGCATTTAAATGTACAGGACATACTACTGCCCGGAAGCGCGTCCTGACAAAAGAATCAAAAACACCAAAATATGGACGTGTGCGATTGTCAGGACCAATATTATTGGACCTGGGAGTCTATTGTGCTGGTCGTCCCCACCCGGTTTGGAAATTAAAATGCAAACGAAGTCCACGGGGGCCCCATAAAAGTAAGGAATCGAACATAAATTTGGTTTTAAGCCCGTAGGATAAAAACATCGGTAAATAACGCAATTAAATGGTTTGGGGTTGACCAGATGCCTTTTTATATTTTGTCAAGTGCAGCACCCTTTGAGTGGCTGGGTGAGATGCAAGGTATCATTTTGTCACCCGCTATAATTATTGTAGTTATTTATTCACTGTATGTAGGTAAAATTAAATAAATATTGCTGGAAAATATCTTCAGCGTATATGAATATTTATATCTGATTATTCAAGGGCGGTTAAATAGGAACTATTTTCAAGTACCCAAATAAGCATTTATGCTATTTATCATTCCAAAAAGAACAGAACATACTCTTAAAGCTGACATCTTGTATTTGTAATGGCCAAAGACTTCGAAGTAGTATTTCTGACAAAAGAATAAACATCAACAAAAGATATTTTAATGAGTAGAGTTTATAGATTTATCAGCCAACACTTAGAAATCTCAACAAAATTCGCTACTCAATTGTCACCTAATTTCAATTTCAACTTAAAGCAGGTGCAATATATCCTTGTAAAAGGCTAAAGCTCGAATTTGGAATCGGATAAATATTTTTTACATAATTTGGAAAATGTGTGAAAATCGTTAAACATTAGTGAAAAATTGCATATGACTAACGATCCAAAATATGAAAAAACCCATACCAAAGCATCCCTAAAGGCCTGGGTCTAAAAGACTTGCTCATGCGAGAACATCCATGCACAACAACAGGACCATTAATCTCAAGCGTTCTTCTTAAATAAGAAGATTAGGTGTCCTTTCGTCGGTTTCATAAAACCTGGCGTTTAACAATTTCTTTTAATAAATATAGTCATGGTGACCGTGTACATGGCATCTATCAATGGTTCTATACCCCGGTAATTAAATTTATCCTGATATATGGGGTGCTGGTGTGGTGGCCGCCCTTAAGAAGACACGTTACCAGTTAGTCTTAGCGAAAGTCCAGAGAATGGCATCACTGTTATGGTAATCTCAGGTACCATCAAAACTACACCGTCTAAACGCCTGAATGTCCTCCTCCTTCCTTCCATTAATGGAGATATCCTTTCGTTTCCCAAGCCACTGACCATCTTAGAGGTCCTATCCTCGTTTCACAACATGTCCCTAATGCCTGATCTTCGATGATGTAGAAACCAACCAACCAAGAACAAACAAACTAATTTGTTGATTTGGCTTTATTGTGGTACATATAAAAAACAAATAACTGTGTTTGCCGGTTGTCAAAACATTTTCTGCAAATGTTTAATCGAAAAGAGTTGATATGACCTTTCAATGAAAAAAACTACTTAACTTTGCTTATAATGTTGGCTTATAATATTACTGTACACATTTTGACAAGGGTTTTATGTGCAGTGATGTTTTAACAATCATTGGGGCAACTTAGGCGGTGGTACTTATTCTAATACAAATAGTTCCTGGTTTTAAAGCTATCTTTTGGTTAAAATGCACATATTTAAAAGTTTTCCAGAATTACCTAAACGCCACCGAGAAAAAAGATGTGGCAAATAAGAAAATAAAAAGGAATGGGGCGGTTTTGGTTGGTTGGTCCTTGCATTTGAGATCAGGCATAACAAATGAGCGAATCTCTATCTTTACAATTAGCCAGGCCGCAATTAAATTCCGGACGTTTATGGTACCTTTGAGGTCGCTACTTTCAACCTTTTGAATTCCAAGGAGCGATATATCGCTCTTTGTGTTAAACCTATAAAAATTTCCTTTTGATTTAATAAAAAAGGAAGCATACTAACATGTTTTTAGTATTGCATAAAATGTTTGAGAACTTTAAATCAAAATGAATCGAAATATAAATTTTAATTTATAATCATGAAACTTTGTTTAAAATTATATAAATATTTCGCCTGTACACAAAGGAAATTGCTCCAATTAACTGAGGCTAAGTCAAGAATAATGTATTTCAAAGAGGAAAATAAAAAGTGTTTTGAAAAGAAAAAACAAAGAATTTTCAAAATTTAAGATTTTATTCCATGAAATACATATTTTTGAAGATTGACTTAATAAAGATAATTCAAAATATGAATAAAATTAAAACAAAAGTATTATTTTTATACTATTAAAAATACAATTATATTATTGTATTAATTTCTCATTATATTTTCCGATGCAAAAATTAACGGCAAAGTAAATACATAACAGATAAATAATGTTAAATTAAGTAACTAAATATTGGAAAAAGACAATATAAAAGTAAAACTTAAACTTGATCCAAACTCAAACAAAAACAACGAGAAAATTTAAGCATGTGACTTGATCGGCTTTGTCATAGCAAAGATTATGATCTGACCTCCGGTCCAAAAATATGTTGCGATAATATTTGTTTCTGGAAATATGTATACAATATTAAAAATAAGCGATGCAACATTCTTTACTCAAGTAACTTCTCGCGAGTTGCCACCTGTATGTGAAGTCAGCCTTCAGGTATACAGAGGGACTTCATGTGTTCACAGGGGGAATCACGCGAAACATGTCAATGTACTTACTGTGACTGTGCAAATATGCTGTAACTGTGTGCTAAATCCCCCAGGAAACGTGATGCAACCCATGTTGCATCAGTCGATGCACAGAGTCTTCGTGGAGTGGAGCCATTAGGCACTCTACAGCAGTACAACCAGAGCAGGCGAGTACAAGTGCTACTCTGTTTGCATTGCCGTCAGAGGGAGAGTCCTCAAACGCAAGCTATCACCGCCTGCACTGTGATGCATGACGGTGATAGCTTGCGTTCGGACACATCCAGACTCACGGCTATCGACGCGGAAGGTAGGTAACATCTATGTTCGTTAAGCTTACCAACGGGAAACGGAGAAGGTTCAGGACGGCAATGGCAAAAGGCCTCTCCAGAGAAAACTCTATGGAACTTACCAAAACAACACCTCCGAGAAAAGAAAACAAAAGGTCTCGATCGGAGGACAAGATCCCCGGGCCACCGGTTACCAAAAAGCTAGAAACGGCCCTTGTGGGGCCAAAACCACCTACAGTCAGGAGGCCAGCAGCGTGATCTAGGACTAACGTCGGTCGACATGGCCAATCGTCCGTTATCAGCCGGAGCAGATGGCTCTTCTCCAAGAGGCGGTTGTCAATGTCACAATTGAGCATGCGGACGGAAGTGTCCAGCTGCAATTCGAGGCGTGTATGCCTTAGGCCGGCTGGGTCCCCCTTGTTTGTACAACCCAGACGGCCGATTAGGTCAAGATAACAACGACCACGTCCATTCCAACAGCTCTCTTGACATTGTCCTAGTTGAGGAGGGTAACTTTCCCAGGACGCATGTGGTCCGGGGTTACTTTCCTCAGAGCATTTCTCTCACGAATGAAAAGATATTAGTCACAATTGGTGCGCAAAATGTTCTCCAAACAGTGCAGTAGAAGGTGATGAAAAAACTGGTACATGGAGACCTGCTTCGCCTCATTTTTGTCATTGACGACAGGCCAATGGAAGTGCTTGCGGAAATGAGAGGCAGGATTACCTACCGCTTCACACATGTTAAGCTGATCCTCAAGGGGCCCGCCAAGGATCATGAGGCACCAGGAGTCCAGCCAGGAGAGAAAGGGGTAAAATGGGCCCTCCCCTATAAAGAATATAGAAGAACTAGTGGCGCCATTATTGTAGGGCCAGTGGATAACACACCTACTGCTGGGCCCTCAACCAGTTATACCATTGGACAGAGAAGGACGCTGCGAAGAAGTCCCTCGAGAAGGAAGGGTATAAATAAGCACCATAAAGGTGCTTCAGCCAAACCTGCAGCACGCCAGAAGGTCATCGGTCACACTCTACAGGAGCGTCGCCGAAAAACAAATAACCCTTACGCTCATTCAAAAGGCTTCAGTCAGCAGTGGCCAAGTCCGACGACTCACCATTAAATCATATGTAAGTTGATTTGTAGTAAAGAAGACGAGGCACCAAGAGCGGTACATCTGATTTACAAAAGTGTCAATCACTTACCAATGAATAACTTCATTTCCAGGGACTTCGCAGCTACCTTGGCAGAGACTCCCACTGTAGGCGCCATGCAAGAAATTGTTCTAGCTTCCGCCTATTTCCCTGGGGACAGGATTATTCCGCCAACAGATGTTCAGGAACTCGTCGCATACTGTCGATGTGCAAACCGAATAATAGTTTGCGACGCCAACGCACACCACTCAGTGTGGGGAAGCAGCGGCATAAATGACAGAGATGAGTCCCTTTTAATCTATCTTTCTAGCTGTAGTTTTTTGTCGTCATGAGCTTCAAATAGTTCTTTGGTCATGAGCTTCAATTGGTTCTTTAGAGTTTCACCCAGTGGTTTCACAATTAGCCTTCTTCTGTTCTAAGTGTGCCTTATGCCACCACCTTAACTTAACCTAACCCTGGGATAGAACATACATATCAGTGAAAAAACAGTAAATTGTTACAGAGTTCACATGAAATGATGTAGTTAATAAGTAGTTATTAATATTTAAATTGAATCATTTTTCAGGTAATAAGTCTATCATTTTGACTTATTTATATAAAAAATGTTCTCCCATACATCGATATATGTACGTCTCGGTCATTTCTCCAACTGCAAATGTAAATTTGTAATCGGAATATTTTTTGTATAATATTTAAAATTAATTAAATTAACGATTTTCGGATTTGTTCTTTGCTTCTTGCCAAATTTTATAATTGTAGGTCAACGGGAAGCACTGAGAGTCAAAATATGCGGCATAAATGGCCGTAGAATCTTGTTTTTTTTACAGATTCAAGGGACCGTAGACCTAAGTATTTGACATTAATGTCAACTTGATACCTCTACGAGTTCCTGAGAAAAAAGTCCTTAACAGAAAGACAAGAAAACAGATGGACAACGAAGTGATCTTATAATGGTTCCTTGTTTTCTTTTTGAAATACGGAAACCTAAAACTAAAAATAAATAAACCTACATATATTTTGTTTCGCCGTATATTTCTTTTGAAATAATATTTTTTTTTTATAATAGCAAAAATACAATTATTAAGAGACAAAGAGGCGTTCATATTTATACCAATTTGAATACCCCCCCAACTTTTAACGTAACTATATTATAATAAAAAAATCGGTATTTTCTCATCTGAATATGCATAAAACCTTAAGAATACTCTTTATTTCGTCAACCCACTCTCCACTCTTGTAATAACCCGTCTTTCTGTTCTTCCTCTCTACACTCCTTCGTAATTTTTAGTTATAATTAACTCATGCTGCCTTATTAAGGGAGGTTCTTGGTAAATTTGACCAAAAATTAGGCATTTTTCTTAATTTTTTTTATTAAAACAATACATGATTAAACATCGGGGTTTTTTCTGATGCTTAGGGTGTCTCTCGAAGTTTTCACTCAAATTTTTATGAAGTGAAATTCGACACCGTACGCCTGTGGTGAGCATCTGTTCGCGCGCGCGCACGGCGTGCACGTCCAATTGGTGTGACATGTCGGGGGTGAACAGCTTACCTGAAACAAAAGATCATCAAATTTTTAAATAATAAATTAGTTTGAGAATACCATCCCGTAGGAAAATATTGACAAATGTATTTTGTATTGAAAATGGCGAGCAGTGAAAAAAAATGGCTGTTTTCTGCCCTTTTTTTCATGTTTGAGGGACCGTAAAAAATATAAATAATAAACTTTTTAACAATTTTCGTACGGGAAGGTATTCAGAAAACAATTGGCTGTAAAGTACAAAAAACCCGTATGCTGTAATTTCATCGGTTTTTCCTGTACAAGTCACACCAGTTTTAAAAACCTTGTTTCGAAATAAATCACTTCTAAGCTTTCGTTTCTTTTCGGCGTGACTGAGTTGCAACTAAATGATCGTTTGATCGCGCTGACGGGATTTAATTAACATTGACTTTTAACTTACATTTAATCAGCTATCCCAGCACCGTACAGTACACCCTCTTCTTCTTCATAAAAAGCCTCTTGTTGAACGCGCGGAGCAAGCGCAAAGGCTGGAGAAAACGGCCGGCCGAAGCGACGAATGCACCTGCGCCTTTGTACCGCTATTTCAATGAGAACGAATTGAGATATCGAAAAACGGTTCTAGGACAATATTTTTAAAACATTAAGGATGCCGATAAGCTAAAAAAAATCGATTTTTTGAAAGAAATTTACCGAGAACCTCCCTTAATATCTATATAATAATAAATAAAAATAAATACTTTTTATATATAAATAAAATAATATTTCTGTTCATATGCAAAGCCAAATTTGAGTTATTACTAATTGATATATTTATATGTTGTAAAAGTTTATAAACTTCGTTAACGCAATTAACATATTAACATGAAAATCAAATTTAATGCCACGATGCCCTAAGTAATGCCATCTATTTGCAATCAGCTAAACCCCTCGAGTCTAACAGTAGCGAAAACAAGGACCAAACCGCTTATCCCCTGGGTGAATCTGAACAAATGCTCGCGTATCCAAATTATTTCAAAGCCCCGAACCGGAGGCAACTCGGTCGACCTGAGTGATGGTCGGAGCCGGGATGTGCATAGTTGTTTAAAACCTGACAAATTACTTTCGCACCGAGGGGGGACCATATGGACTGGAGTCAATCACTTGAGATTTGTGAACTTATGACCTCTCTGCAGGGCCGGCACAGGGGCGGATTTGATATGCAGATATCCCCCGAGCACTATGGGGAGATTAATGTGCACCGAATGAGTAATTTAAGGCTTATTCCATCTGACGCTGACTTGGAGGATTAATTAGTCCTGCCAACGTGTAGCTGCTCATTGTATGCAGTCGTTCATTAATTTATGCCTGTCTGAGTCTAGCGCCGTTCACTCCTGTCTATTTGAGTCCAAGAAGAGTTTCGTCACAGTTTTCGTAAAGTCCTTTGAACGGAATTCCGGGGAAGAAGGAACTTTCAGCACTTACAAAATTATACAGCATGTTTCGGGTATAATGAATTGAAAAATTTATTAGTTAAGTCTGCAATATTTATTGTCACCGACATGAAAATTTTCTTATTGAATTAAGGGCCGATTTTTTTATTGTATTGACAAAAAAATATCAAATAAAAAAGAGTGTTTTTAATTTATTTTACAAAATTGGACTTTACAACTTTTACAAATAAGTTTTATGAATTCGTACTAAATTACGTAACTATCCTTAATTTGTCCTTAATTTGAATCAAAATATTTCTGATCTAAATTAAAAGATTTATTGTATAAACAAAACCATTTACTTTGTTTTAAACAGACATTTCCTAAATTAAACCACTGTAGTTCTTATGACAAAATAGTAAATTATGATTTAGAAATTGTTAGATTAGAGAATTTCATTTAGTTCTAAGTTTAAATTTTCCAAATTACAGTCTTCACCAAGAAAAGAACCGCATTTTTCTTTACTTTCAGCGGAAATATTTAATTCCAGTTTTTTTTACATGCAAGTAAGTAGATGCAACCAATCGTTTATTAATTAATAAATTGTGTAGCCCTCGCCGCTATCGACAATGGCCTGGTAGCTTCTGGTCGAGTTTTTCCACATATTCAATCGACAGTGAACGCCATATCTTTCGAATCGCCCGTATTACCTGCTTAAGCTTGCACACAGACCTTCTAGCCAGTTGGCTCTTCACTATGGTCCACACATTCTCAATTGGATTAGGGTCTGAGGTTTGGGATGACTGTTTTTATTATATTTTCTGCTTCCCAGATTGTGCACAGTTGACTCCGGTGTTTGGGATCGTTTTCCTCTTGTAAGATCCAATCGTCATAGTTGGATTTAAACATCTTTTTCGATGAGACCACTTTGATAAATTTTGACCATCTTCTGAGAGTCCAAGTTCTCGGTAAAGAGCTCTAACCACCAAAAACCATGCTCCGAAAACCATCCGCAAACAATGATTTTTATTGGATGCTCGACAATGCGCTGGATGAAACGGGCCGCGCGAGTGGATCAAGCACGTCGCATGCGAGTCCACGGCCAAAAAGTCGATTCATTACTGAACACAATTTTCGACCAATCGCGATTCAAATTCTCGAAAAGAATGCGTTTTATCTGACGAAATCGCCCTCTAATTGTATTGACGTAAATTCTCTTCTTTGCCAGTTGAGCTGAACAAAATCATAAAGCGGAGATGCGTTTAAACGACTATAGTGTCACTCTATGCTCCTTTTTCGTAGTTGCTCTCTTCATACTCGTCCAGGAAGGTCGACGATAGTTTTCAACTCCAAATACCGGTTTACCCACATCCCAACACCCTGCTTAGATTTTTTAATTGCTTTTGCATAAATAGCATACAACAACTTTGGTCCTTTGGGATACATACTTCATACCGCTTTGCATATTTTGAACTCATTTTGATTAAGTTGCGGGTACTGTGACGTTTCAAATAATATTCAAATAAATTAGTATTGACGTTGCAGCCCTTTCATGACAGAGAAATATCTTTTATCTTCGGGCGGTTCCTTTCCTGTTGAAGAAATTGTAAATTGTTATAGACTAACCGTCGAATTTAATTTAAGAAAACTTACAAAATAAGTAGAGGGTGCTAAAAGATAAAGTATATTTTTGTTAATTTGCTTACGTGTGGCAAATTAACTACGCATTTAATCATATTTAAATATATTACACAATTTTACACAAAAATATACTTTACCTCTCAGATAGTTTTTTTATGGTCTAAAATTTTTGAGTGTTGTTTTAAGAGATTGAATTCTGCTATTTTGTATAAAGTTAAGAAAAGTTCTTGATTCAAGGAAAATTTTAGTTTGAAAAGTTCTCAGGACTAGTTTTTAATAATCCTACAAGATATTTTAGTTGTGTTAAAAAAGATATAACATCAAAACAATTTTTTATTTTCATTAAAATTATAACGTCCTTGATATTTAATTAATTTAAGATTTGGAATCAAAGATAGCTAAAAGCTATTTTTACAATTTTACTATTTTTACAAATTATCATATTTCAGTTCAAAAAGAGCTTTCGTAAATTATTTTCGATTCGGTTTGAACTGATTCAAGAATAGGCGCCAATTTTAGGTTAAATGATTAAAAAGCCAAATTGTCTTTGTGCTACTCAGCAGAGTTCTTTTACAAATGCATTCCTTAAAGTCAATGGAAATGATTGATTTTTTGTGTTAGAAATCATTAAGTTGACCTCGATACTGAATACAGAAATCAAATCGACATTTATTTTGAAGTCATATATTGTGCAGTCATTTCAACAAAACAAAAGTTTGAAGTCATGATAATGCAAAATCTTATTATTTACTCACATTCTTTGAAGTACCATTGAAGTCATATTCAGTAAATTGAATTCATTAAGAGCTTCAGTGATTGACATTATTTTCGTTGCTTCGTTTTAAAGCCTCTATCTCACTAAATAAAAAAGTTATAATTCGAATATTAATATATTTCAGGGGTGTACAATCAAAGTTGGTAAAGTCCAGAGTGCCAAAAAGTTCAGTAAACGATAAAAACGATTATTTTAATAATTACAGGTAACTATTCTAATGTTAATCATTATTTATATGCAGAATGTAATACATTATGGAAATACAAGTGTTCATTACGCTCAGTTCAATACTTTTGAGTAAAACCTTAAGTATAAGATGAACTTTCCCAGTTTTGTTACCAAGTTTTGGACTTTACTAAGTTTGTAACTGAATGTTTAGGACTTTCCTATATTTGTTACCAACTTTCTGGACAGGGTTGGATTCAGGCGTCAGTGAAATGGAGGCAATGGAGGCTTTCTATTGGTCGAAAAGGACTTTACGCAAATTGAAACTCAACTCATTTGGACTTTGCTGGGTTTGTTTGTAAAGTCAATTTTCAATTTGAAATAACAGTCGAGATTACTAGAATTTGTATAAAATTATTCTACGGGGTAAATATAGATACGGAAAAAAATGCGTTGCAATTTAAATCTCACTTTTAAAATGTTGTGGACTTTACCAACTTTGATTGTATGCCCCTGATTTATAACATATTTATATTATTATTAATTTTTAATAATAAAAATTTCTAAAATTGGAGTCTAAAAGTGCTCCCCGTCGAGGAGTATCGATCATTCCAGCAAACAAAAATAAGCATTCGACTGCTGCTCGACTTTCCTCAGCAGGTAAATAAGTATTGTATTTTAGAAGCATTTTTGTAATGGTCGGGTATCGATTTGAATCGACCTACATAGATTGGTCTGCAAGGTATGTAAAGAATTTCGTGTCTCCAGAAAAATTCCCAATATCGGGCTGTTCTAATGTCACATCTAAAATTTAATATAAAAGGATCCTTAATGATATTTTTGACTATAATAAATATGTTTGAGTACATTATTATACCTGTGATAGCAAATTCAAAGTATGAATTATTGGCGATTCTATTTTATTTTTTCCAATCTAAACTAGTGTTACACTAAATTCAGCAATTTTATCGTCATCACAAGATGGATTTAGTGGTGAGATCGCTCTTAACTTTACAGATGTACGCAACGCAGGCGCTATAACGGCATACGAATGCAGATAAGTAATGAGTCTTACGAATGCAGATGTGTCAAGCAGATCAGTGCATTCGTTTGCAATCACTTAACGATTTCATTTATTTAACTGCTTCTTTCAAAGGAATAATGTGCGCTGTGAATTTGAGTAAATAACTTATGTGGTGGTAAGTCTATAAATTACTGTGTGATAATGAGTAATAAAGAAGAATTTTCGTCAGACGATTACGATGCTGACCCATTTTTTCAATTAATAAAAGAAATTCAACGAAAAGGACAAGATCAATTTTAATGAATAGACAAGTCAAAAGGGAAAAAGGGTCAACATTGACAATAACATCGTTTGAATTTCAACATGCGGAAATAGCAGATAATACACCATTACTCGTATTTTGATTGCCATCGCCAAGCATATAATATATATAGAATAATTCTAGTGCAAATGCCCACAAAAACCACTAAAAGCATTTTATATCCTGCTCGCCCACAGCATTAGTTGGAAGATCTTGTTAATCTTGACCAAATTTCAAGAAGTCAACAAATGCATCTCTTCCATTACCATAAGTACCGAAGTTTAGGTGGGTAAATCGTTAATAATCTATTTAAAGTATCATAGAAAATTCTCTACCTATCTGCTTAAAAAAACGATATTGATTAGATTATGATTTTTGTTATTCCAGTAAACATTATTAATTATAATAATTGGATAACTACGCTAATAGTGATCAAGCACTAGTTGTTCAGACATTTGGCCAGCTGAAAACCAGTGGAAAGACTTTATTTATAATTTTGCCGACAATGAGAAAAATAGTCGTTCGGATAGATCTAAAGGTTGTTAATATCTAGGCTATTTTCTTATTAAAGTATGTTTTATGCTTTGTTTTTAATAAGAGTGGTGTAATTACCTGCTACCCTACTTTGAAGTAGGTTGGTTGCCAAATTGGCCCAGTCAATCTTTTAACACTTCGGTCTTATTAATTTATGGCGTTGTGAGGGTCTGCTGCACTCATAATAAAATATGCTCTCGAGCAGACTGGAGACACGCGTATGAGCCGTTTCGTTTTTGTGGGTAGTCGGTAACTTACCACCCTTCTTGCATAATATTTTATTGACAACCATTTTGGATCTGCTTTGTTCAAATTAATAATTTTGATTGTAGTAAATCAGAAAATCCCAATATATTGATTGTCAATTGAATATACAAGAATTTGGGTCATCATATTGGATCTCTTAAATTTACAAATTTTTATAGCAGGGATAGTTTTATATATAGTCAATTTTTAGAACAAGTTATTAAAGAGCTTGGTCAATTGGTAAACTTAGCTGTATTCATTACCACCATATTACGTGCCACTTTTAAGACTTTAGCCAGTTGTATATGTACGTAGTTAGTTACCATAAGATGCGAACTAAAGAAGCCGAACTACACAATACGAAAAAATGGCTATGTTTACGTTTACAATTAGTCTCTTTTGAAGACATAACATTTAACCATAAATTTAATGACAAAAAATTTATATATTGTTTTTATTACAGAAATGATAAATCTGCTTTTCTTTGGAATATCGGAATTTGCACGTATTTACATATCCATACCGTAGCTTTCAAATACTCAAATATGTATTGTATCATTTTTTAACATCTTTCCTCCTTACATTTCGTTTTATAGGCCAGTCGGACAGGATTATTCGTTAATTTGCCCGCTCAGGGTTGAGAGATGGCAGATGGCCTCTGTGAAATAAATTAACCAAAAAAGGAGAACATCTTTTTATCCGAATCTGCCAGCTTCTGCCATTTCTTTTGGCAAAGCAGAGCCGGGGATTTTCTAAGCAGGCACCCTCTTAAATCCTTACACTTCACACCAACGTAATTTACGGCAAAAATTAATAACACTGGAGCTGAATAATTTGGCTGGGGCTGGATGGGGGGAGGGTAGCGGGACGCACTAAGCTGAAAGTGAAAGTGGCAGTATTACTGAGGCTCTAATTAATTTATCTGGAGCTCGGCCGGTTGTCCGCGTTTTTGTTGTTGGTCAGTAAATTCTCACGCACTTGAAATCAAGGAGCTCTAGAAGATCTTTTGACGGTCAGACTCGCCCTAGCAGGCGTCTTCGTGTTACATAAAACGCCTTTTAGCTGGACGTTCGTTTTGCTCGTCCACATTTCTGATGGTCACCATTTTTGGCCTTACAGCAGCCAACGAGTCAAATGGGGAGAATCCTCCACGACTGCAAACGTACACTCAGCCCGTAGTATAAGCGGAGGGATTTTATGGGATGGGCCCAGGACCGGGCCTGGGACTCAGGTTATGCGGGCGAAGCGAAAGCGACCAGCCGGGCACTTTATTTAAGTGTGAGAAGGCTGTTTGTAGCAGATAGACAAGGGCCTAGTTAACACAATAAAAACCGAAAGATTTATATGACAGGCCATAAATTACGCCATTCTAACCCTCTAGGAAGGTGGCCTCCGTCTCCGAAGCCTGTCGGGAACCCGGGACCTAACAACGAAGATGAGCTGCTAACGGCTGCCTGGGCGTTCATGTGCTCGGCACGTCGTCGGTGTGTTTACTGTTCGTGGAACCTGGACATGTGTAAGGCACGTGGATGTGCAGGACACAAGAGCCCGGGAATGGGAGGAAATGGTTTGCTCTTCGCGAAAGTGTGAAAATGTCCCGGAAAACGAAGAAGAGTTTCGGAGATATTATATGGACGAAAAATTTAAAGCCGCCAACTCGTCAGGACTAGTCCGAAGGCTTTGTGGGGAATTTTCTCTTCATCTCGGCGTGTTCTGTACAAAATTATAAAACTTTTTATGTACGGCTTAGGGTACAGCAACCCCAGACAGTGTCTTAATCTCTGCATAATTTACATTTTACCTGCTAGAAAAATCAAAGTTTATAAAGGTGTTAATAATCACTTCTTACAGCGAATGCTGCAGGGAGGTTTTACATTCCTCATTCATACGTTGCACATAATAAAACACCGTAACAGCGTAAATCTCGTAATTGAAAATTGAGAGGGAAAGGCGTTCAATATATGATAACTTCCTACTTTCAACGATATTGCTACGAACCATCACATTCCGCAACCAAATGATACTCATTAAGTAGATTTCTACATGAACACGATTACGCACAAAGAAAAGAAGAAAGATTTAAGAGAAACGAAACAATTTTTGTGGTGTAGTAAAAATTTTCGTGATAGTCAGGCAATTGTTCCTCATGCCGTTATAGTGATTTCAGTCAAATCAAACAATAATTACAATTTATTTTAAGTAATACTTAAAAATGTGATTTACCTATAATACTCCGATACAAAATAGTTAGCCCACCCGCTTTTGAATGAGTGCTTGTAAGAAAACAATGCGCAACAATTTGTTCTGGCATAGTAATCACTAATTCTTAATAATTTTCCAGCTATATGGGATCCCAAATACGAGTATTTTAGTGAATGATAGTTCTGAGCTAGTTGAAGGGGGTTCCATGAAAGGAATATTATTTGCAACTAACCACGCTTGTTTTAGAAGTATGGTAAGAAGCGTCAGGATATTGTATGACCCATTTCAAAGTTTATAATTAAAAAAAAATACGTTAAAAACCAAAAACTCAAACAAAAGAAAATACTTAGTTCGGCCATCTCAATAAAAAATAGTTCGCCTACATTATTGTTTTATAAGCAATAATAGTTAGTTTTTTATTCATCATTATAAAGTACGTAAATCTGGCTTCTAGTTATCCCAGAAAAGATAATATTTTAATATTTTTTATAAGCATCAAACAACAAGTGTTTGGGTTATTTTGCATTGAAATAGTATAAGTAAAGAATTTATTCGGATCCGATACTTTAGTTATTTTGTGTCTTTCTCATAAAACATTTAGAACAAGTGGATATTTTTAAATTTGATTTTGTAAAATTCTTGATAATTTTGTATCAAATTTCCACTATTTGACTAGTTATGGTTATTTTCACGTACGAAATAAAATGCGATTTACTTCAATTCATGAGCTAAATTTGATTTAAATGTAATCTGTCGAAGTTTACATCAATTAATTTATATAATAAATGGCTCTTGCGAAGTAAATACTAACATTATATTAAAATTTAAAAAAATGTCTTGTTGATATTCAGAAATTGCTTTATTTTTAACAAGAAAATATTTAAATGAATATTCCTGATGAAATTTTAAATTAATTCAATTTTGACATCAACTCTGTTGAAAATCAATTCCATTGAAGTTTATTCAGTTTATACAGTTAAAAAGTAAGTAAAGTAAAAAAATCAAACAAGTACGGTATTAAAACATAATTCTTAATGATGATTCCAAATATTTTCAAGCAATAAGGGAGCTTTTCTTTCGTTGCAGTTAGAAAAATACGTTTTTCAGTAAATTGCTGGGCATTTTATTCGCTATTTATATTAAGTTATTACATACTAAATGCAATAATTTTAGGTTTTTCCTGTGAATTTCCTGATATGAGACACTATACGGTATTTTTGACATATTCTATAAATTAACATTACAATAGAAAATACGAAAGCATTTTGTTTTTCGTGAATAGTAGGGCTACCTACACCTTTTAGATACCCTCTAAACTTCAAATCATTTTGTTCTAAAAGTACACAAATTGTTTTACTTTAATTTTTAATTTTCGCTTATTTGATATTAAACATTGGGAAACTAATTTATGTTGTATATTAAACTTTTAAGAAGTTTTAAATCTAAATGACAAAGTGTAAATTTAGTTGCCTACATTTAGTACAATAATTGTATATAATTAGATGCCTTTAATTATTAAAGCAACTTTAAATGCGTTTTTCTTAAAATAAATTTTTTACAACTGGCGGGATAAAGAAACAATTTACAAGTCAATCAGTCTGAAAATTTTGCGTATATCCTTTCAATGTCTAAGGCCATCCATGTAAACTAGAACTAAAGATATGTGAAAACCTAAAATTCCATATTTTAAATACCGAAAAATTATTAGAAAAGTTAGCGAAATCAAAAACTAATCATAGTTAAAACGAAAGCGGAAGACTTACTTATTAAGAATATGTGCAGTTAATTTCTTTTTGTTTCTGATTACCAAATGAAGAGTTATGCTGACCGCCAGCGCATACGAGTTTTTTAAAAATAAGTCACTTTTTAATTAAGGCAAACTCCTCTTTTCCTAGTAACGAACACTCTTAGGCTAGTAACGAGCTTCCCAAATATGTCAGAAACGATCACCCTTTTTTAGAAGTACGTAAGCGTGAAACACAGAATAAGTTTTTAAAAACTTATGACATACACTACATTAATTATTGATATTCAAGATATATTATATTAAAAACCAATTACGTGAATTTCTAAATGTCTAATAAAAACGCATATACGAGTATATGACTTTAGTCAGTATAATTGGAAATTCTTTAATGTTTGTTCCTTCCTCTTCATTGGGAGCGCTCTTCTTCACAAGCATTCAATGAAAAATCTTGCATTTTGTCGATATTCATTTCTCTATACTCTGTATACTCTACTTCTTCCTATACGATTTTTAAATTGACTTTGTTTACCTAAGTAACTTATTTAAATCTTTGGGTGAAAATCCTTTATATATTTATTTTTTTTTATATTAAAATTTCAATAATCCAATTTGGCCAACCCAATAAGCACATTGAAATGTCCCTAAAATATAAAGAATCAGGTTTAATCCAATTTTTCAGGAAATTCCACTGCGCACAAGAGGCTAGTTCACGGTTTTTAAATGTAGAAGGTTTTGGCTGATTCGTTGGCAAATTTGTTACGTCACGGTCTTTTTTTGTCTGTGCGTCAGTTTTTTATTAATTTGGTTCGGATCCAGAGAGCAGTAAAATATTCTTCGAAACCCGTTCGCATGAGCGTAAGGCGCGCTGCGTGCCGTAGTATTGTTTTTTGTTTGGATTGCAGTCATTGCTCGAAGGCTTGCCTGTAAGAATCATATCAACGTTATCGCCAGACCACAAGTAATAACCCTTTCGTAAATTAATGATATAGCGCTGTACGCTATTCCAAATTTTTGTAAAATAGAGTGAAAAATTAGTCACTTTATCCTTAAAAAAATGGTGACAGAGTAGTTTAAGAGAGTAATGTGTACGAATAAATATTGCTCAGGACCCTTCATAGAGTCGATTCCTTAGAAGACACACACTGGGTATAAATCAAATGTGCTTAGCTCCAAATATTGGATATAATTGTTAGCGCATAATACATAAAAAATAAGTTTTTTTGTCGCATTATCAGAGAACGTGATTGTAGAGCACGAAAAACTGTTTTTTGAGAAATATTTTAGGCTTAGCATGTTTAATCAAAAGTACAGTCAATTTTGTATTCAGGATCGAAAATTCACGAATATACCAGGTGCAGAACCTAATTTCTGTGGGGTTTTTTTCAAAAAATGAGCAATATTTTTTATTCAAAGTACCGTCATTAGAGATACATTTTTCCCATCTTTCGGCTAGCTTATGAATTCCTTTCCAATTGAACTCTTCCGGTTTCGAAGCCAAAGAGTCATCAACCCAATTTTGAGAGTTCTTCATAAGTTTTGAAGTGCTGCTCTCTTAGGGCATGTGACATCGATGAAAACAGGTAGTAGTCTGAAGGGGCCAGATCGGGTGAATACGGCGGATGAGCTAGAATTTCCCAATTTAGTGTTTTCAATGTATGTTTTACCGCATTTGTTGTATGAGACGGAGCGTTGTCGTGGAGGAGAATTACTTTTCTGTGTCTTCTCACCCATTCTTCCCGAAACGATTTGGCTTTCATGTTTAAGTTGATGGCTGTCCTGGACTCACCCAAGATGTCTTGCGCTTTGGGTTCTCAAAATACCAAAAAAAGCAAGAAAGACTTTCTCTTGAAACGCTGAAGCAAAGTTTCACAAATTTTGCGCCTTTCCATTTGCCTATCACTGAGTTTGTGAGCAATCCACTTTCCGGCCTTCAATATCTTCCCTATGGCCTTCAATATCTTCCGTTCAAACGTTTTCTGATGACTCTTTGTGTAACATTAATCTGCTGTTGAGTTTTCGAGCTATCTTCTGCCAACAAAGCCTCTAAATCTACGTCATTGAACTTTTTTGGTTGCCCAGAACGCCCTTGTCTTTCACAACAAATTGACCACTTTTAAAACGTTTAAACCACATCTCACAGGTGTTAATGTGTGGAGCAAAGTCACCATAAGTTTCGACGAGCAAACGCCGGCTCTCAGCTTCAGTTTTTTTCTGATTATAGAATAAAAGCAATGCGTGGCGCAAATGCTCTTTAGTCGGCTCAAAATTATACATATATCGCTTGACACACAGAATGAAGAGTTCACTTTTAGGAAAAAAAAATACGCCGTGCGATAACCTATTGACAGCTCTACGAAATAGCACATTCGTTGAATTGACAATATACATATACTTCAGTGATGCCATATGTTAAGAAAACCCCCATGAACTAAGTTCTGCACCTGGTACATACATATTCCACAATTTTATTAAGATTTGCGTACTTATGTACGTGCGAACTTCATAAAACGACTTTCTCAATGTGAGATTAACAACTTATACAAGTCATCATAAATTTTCAAAAAGGGCAGTTAGCATCTGAAACTAGAGAAAATAAGCTGCGTTTTGCGCTAATGAAAATACCGAAAAGCTTTAACCAGTTTTGTTTAGGGCGGTAATGTCCGGTTGATGCGGATTGTCCTTGCGTTTTGATAAAAATAAAAATTTATCGTAGAAAAGTAATACTTATATACATATATTCTTGAAACTCTTTTGAGTATATAAAAATAGTGATTAAAAATAGAAACCTTGAGATCCACAAATACTTTCCTACCAACTTTACTCTTATTGAAAAACATGGGTTAATTAGATATAATAAACATGTGGAAGTGAAATAACTCAATTCACTAGCAAGTGTTAATATTTTTTCTAGCAATTAAAATATAATAGAGTCACTCTTCATAACGAGCATAGCCCCGTAAACTAAATTGTTTAATGCCTCTTCTGCCTAAATTTCTTTAAAAAAAACCATATAGTTGTTTTTGCAAAATTATTTAACCCTTTGCCTTACGATTTAATTTCAAAGAAACATGCGTGTGCAGAAAAATTAATTTTAATGCAACTCTATTCCAATTTTAAAAAATTTATTTATAAAAATATGGATTCTATTTCATTTGTGATAAAATAGATTTATAAAATAATGAACAAAAAAATTGAAAAATATCCTCTTCAAGTAAGAATGAAACTAAAAAAAAATATTCCTGGATAGAATGGAAATTATTAGGAATAAAATTAACAAACTATATGTATAAATTTTTTAAAAATGACTTATTTTATTTATAATAATTGCCTGTAATTAATATTCTTGAAGTGTGTGATATTGCTCGAAGCACTTTAGTAAATGTAAAGGCACCTTACATCGCTTACATTGCCAAGTAGTCTCACTACGTATATTGTATTTGGCGCATACATGAGACCTTTTTGAAGGATTTTGTTTTTTACTAGTTAGTGGAACGTGCTGACTCCAATTTTTAGCCTGTAACCGTAGTGGTGTATCGTCTTGTGAAGGGTGTCCCCGAGTGTTATAATTAGCTTTAGCTAAGACTATTTTTGATAATAATTGCTCTGCAATATCAAGACGAAAATTCGTAAAGTTATTCTTTCTGCCATGGATTTTTGAATACAAAACATGAGCATTATAAAGCGTGATATCAACTACTCGACATTCGACACTTGTCATTTCCACTTAAAGGGTTAATCCTTGGAAAAATATTTTGTTACAAAAATAATTCCAGAAACTTTTTTCCAACATGCTGAAAATATCAAAGTAAATATTAAATATGATAGAGGATGCGCTACCTTTGCCCCCTCTGACGAGCCGCAACTGGTTGTCTTCTCTAATGCAACATTTATTGTACTCTTTACACCATACATTTTTTCGTTATACTTACCGTCGTTAAATAATAATAATTTTCAAAATAATAAACTTTCTCCGTTAACACATCTCGTTAAAAACTGCTATTTTCCACAACCTTTCACTTTCACTATATCCTTTAAAGTGAAAGCTTTGATCTATTATATTTTGAAATGCGAATGTAAAAGGTTACTTGTACCTGAAAATAATTTTTTTAATTTCGCAGCTGATCTGTATTCTTAGTAATCATGAAATAAAAGACAGAGTTCTCGTTACTAAGTATGATTCAATGAATGAAACTTCTCACATTAATTAGATGCCGAAGAAGTTGCAGAAAAATATGCGGAAATATTAATTAAATAATTACTTTTCTGAGTAACACTGAGATTGAAATAAGCTAGTAAATAATAATAAATAGAAAGTTTGTATTTTGGAACATATTAATGGTTTCTTAAATTTCTTTATTTTTTGGGTGAATGATAAATCATTTCTTATTGTAAAAATGAATTGTTTAATTTGCGATTGACGGCTTTCAAAACGTAGCATTTTAAGAGGAAAAGGAAAATTTCACGAGATATAAAAACACGCATGGCATAAAAGAGACGTTACTTTCGGGTCTTTCGAAGAAACTATTCGTGACAATTTGGTGATAGCACTCTGCTATTTTACTATCGCAGACACAAAGCTCCGTGTAATGGGTTTTGTGCGCGATCGGAGGATTATAAATAAAAAACCTGTATGCGATGGGAAAGTTCATGGTGGGTTTGATTTTTCTCATTTTTATATTTATGTGATCCCAAGACGGTGCACTTGATCTTCACATCAGCGCGGTTAGCTGCCGATCCGAATTGGGTAAATTTTGAGAAGGAGAGGACGCAGCAGCAAGTCCGCGACAAAATGTATTTTGCCCATTTAGTCGTAATAAAGGTGTTCAGGTGCACACAACTTCTTCTAGAAGTATCTGAAGATACTGTCGAAGATATTCAACCAACATTTACGTGTGAGTCGTCTAAATTGGACATCATATGCAGGGAACAGTGAAAATAACGAACGTGCAAAAGTGACCCTAAATCCATTCGAACGTGACTCCGCGAGTCTCTGCAGCCTTGACAGCCCCGCTAACCAGTCTCCTTCCCAAGCCCAATCGGGATGAACTTGTGCGGAGCAGTAAGTCTTATGTGGGATGTTTGGTTTTTGTTAAATGATCTGAATTTGAATAGGCGTTTGGTGCAGTGCTGCATTTCCGTTCGTCCAGTTGCAAAATGAAAAATGATTTTCACTTTTCCCTCGACCGGCTACGAGTCGAATATTTCGAGATTTATAGTGTTCGGGAGCATTGTTTCCATTCTATGAATTCTCGGAAAGAGTGGCTGCGGATTTTGTGATAAGTTCGCGGTTTCTGGATTTTGCAACGCAGGAATGAGCGCCAGAACGCCTGCCCTTACTAAATTTTGTTTTTCTCATTTTTTTTTTCTTTTTGTCTTTTTACTTGTTTTTGTTTTTTTTTTGCGATACTTTTTTCTCTTAGTCCATTCCCGCTGTTTTGATGTTTTTGTTTTGCAGTGATTGCTACCCCATTGTTCGTTTGCGGGAGAGGAAAAAGTTTTTCATTGAAAAATTCCTCCTACGTGGTCAGGGAATTGGAAATTACATGCAGAGCTTTTACGAAACTAAACACAGAGGATTTTACGTTTTGTTGATATTTGTGATTCGCGCTAATGGATCAGCCGCATTAAAGTTCAGACTAACAAGCAGGTTCTTGTTGGTCAATCTTTTGCGGCGGAAATAATATTGCCAATTGAGGAGAATTGAGGATTTCATTTGAAAGAGAAATTTCATTTTAATCCAAATAAGGTTGGGTACTCGTTTGTATTAAAAGGATAGAGTTCTCTGACCGAGATAAGCGCTATTTTTATTAACGTAAATGGCTGGAAAATTAATTCACTTAAAAACATAAGTCCGCTTTCGTTCGAAGTGTATTTTGTCATGAAGAGTCCTAAATAAGTGACTCTAATAAGATCACACTTTCCTACTAATATTATAAGTTATATATTATATTTTACATAGTACATAAATTATTTGTTGTTAAATACATAAATACATACTTAAGCCTTAGTGTGGAATAAGTTCAGCAAGGCGTGAAAGGGAAAGTTATGGTTATTCGCTAAGTAATTGTATAACTTGATGTTAGCTCAAGTAAACTACTATTACTCGGATACAAAAGAGTTCGTCTACTCAATTTTTAAATGAGTACCTATGGTTTGAACCAAAGATCATGAATTACTAGATGGAACACTCGTGACGTAGTCCCTTATCTTTTTTCGACCTTGGTCTCCTTAGTAAACCGACCTTGCAGATTTTGCTAAAAGTGGATAGTAATAAAGGGCTCACGCGTAAGAGAAAGACAAAAATTTAGGGGAAGGCGGAACGAAAATTAAAATCACGTTTCACCACCCAAAGCAGCGTACACGTTCGAATACGTTTGGCTCGCCTTTAAAAATGTGCAGTGAAAAAATGTAAGCAGCCCGCATCCGCATACATGCTCTGAGTGTGCTACCTGCCTGTTCCCCATTCTCAATTCAGGATTTCCCTATGCTGGAATATTGCTTGGGGACGGCACTAACACCATGCATGCAGAGGCACACAGCGAGCCCGACAGATTGGCCCGCCTTTAAAAATGCATGGTAAAACAACGCTGCGTTTTATTGCCTACACTGTAAGTGCTGTAGGTGAGAATTTTTGGCTGCCTATTCTTATCTCTTTCGTTCTTATTGGAATTTAGATAAGGCATAGAAAACAGTAGTTCTTTGCTACTTTCTCTAATGGAAAAATTTACCCCAGGCAGTTTTAGAAGTTGCATATGGGTTAGAGCTTTAAGCTTGTATAGAAAGTGTCCCATCTAGTAATTCATGATCTTTGGTTTGAACCATCTCCGACAGGGCGGAGAGCCGCCATGCTTTGACTCCTCCGTGGAGAAGTTAAGGGCATCAGCAGAGTTAGGTGCGACGAACATTTTTTGGAAGACTTCCTTGGTTCTTGCGTCCCTAAGATCAGTGATGCTTGGGAGGGCTTGAAGCTCAAACTTATTTCTGCGAGGACCGTATTTGGCTGCCCAAAATGGAGCGGGATGACGCGAAGTTTTTGAAATGTCTGCTGCTTCAAAATCCAATGGTCCAGCATAAATACTTGCCAGCTTTTGAGAAAGCTTACTACAGGCTTAGGTTTAGCTTCTAGCATGCTAAACTTAATGGTTTCAAATCTGGCAATCCTGATGCTGACTTGCACCCCGCTGGTTTGTTAGAGGATATGAAATTGGACGGCGAATCTCCAATTAATCAATCACCAAATGCTGATAATTGTTCAAATTAAGCACCAGCGCTCTAGAAGTGCTCCGAATAATCTAAATTCTAAATTTCCTAAGGGCGGAAAGCATCGACCAACATTTAGTGCAGAAGTCCTGGATTAGGAACTTTAAGATTAGGGGTTTCCAGGATAAGCCATACGTCATCTTATTACAGTGAATTCTAGCTGAATTCTTTTTTGTGTTAAAAGTGCTTCAAAGTGTTCCATGTATTGTCACGTTGGGAATAGACTTCAGACCAATAAGTCGTTAGTCCTTCGAGCTAAAAACCTGGGGAATATTGGAGACATTCATTTATGCCGAACTATAGTTGAGTCCCAGCTTAGACCTGCCCAGAACGGGTACCTTACTGTTTCCATTGATGACACACGAGGTGGCATGCACGATCAAGCATTCCTTGCAATAAAAGCAGTACAACACGATCTTCCTAAATATTAAGGATATCTTCAACAAAATCCAAACGGAAGCAATCCGGGAGGTCCTACCTTCATTAGGGATGGAGAAGGTCCTTTTATACTACATAGTTCCACTTTAAGATAATTTAATCTGATCTAGTCATTTAACCAGATTCGTTAATAGAGGAATTCCGCAGGAAGCAGTTCCTTTTCTTGTAATAACAAGTAAATAAGCTAAAGCAGGTATAACCTTCGACGAGTCGGTCGGGGAGATAGAGAGAGATCCGGAAAGGGATCCTGTTGCATTCTCTAATAATCACGAATAAATAGTGAGCAAATTTTGAAACATGTGGAATTTCCAAAATAATCTGACCCGCTTTTAATCCCAGAAGCCAGGAGCGGTCGCATTAGACGAAAATTTAAGGATATCGCAGTTTACGGATCGAGACTTAATAAGAGTATTTAGAACAAGAGTCGACATAAAAGCAAAGAAAAAAACGGGATGATATCCTATAGCGTTATCTTAAGATTTTCGTATATTACAAAGAGTTATGAAGTGCTAACAAAATAATTAACTCAAAATGTAATTAATTAGTTGAAAAGAATTTTCTACTTGTAAGCAATATTTAAAAAATTAGGATATGGCTTCTAGAGGGTAAAATACCGCAGTTAAGTTAAATATAATATTATAACTAAACCTGAAGAAAAAGGCATCTTTCTTATCGGTAAGACAAAAGAAATTTTTGCATTTCGCGAAAAGCCCCAATATTGAACAGTATGGCAATGGCAGCCCATAATGTGTAGCGATAAGTCCAGGTTTAAGTTCCGCTTATAATAAACGGACGGAAAGGTCATATAAAAGCCACCACAAGCCTTTCACAGTTGTTTGCCAAAAACTGTCAAGTTCCCGGCACTACTTATCATTTAAGAATACACATATGTACGAGTGCAATGAATTGCATGTCAACGCTGCGAAGTACTTTTTCTTCCATTCGTTTGATGGAATCTCCCAAAGGTGACTATATTTTTCAGCAAAACGTCGCATCCTACCATACTGCTAAAACTATAAAAGTGTGCAAATAATATTCTTTTCTTGGGATGGCCTTCAACTAGCCCAAACCTATAACCCACTAAGTCTTTGTGAGGAAAAATGGAAAAGGATATGCACCAGGAATATACAGTCACAAGAAAGGAACCGCCCTTTATCAAAGAAAATAAATGATCCTCCCTCTATCTGTGAGTGATTTTACCATGGAAGGGCTACGACGCCAATACTAATTTATTTCAATGTCGTTCGAAATGTCACTGTGGGAGCAACTTAACGATCCCAAATATTGGAGTAAACTCGAGAATCTGGAATGCAGAAAATAACATAACAAAGTTGGACTGGCTATTCCAATCCTCAGACGCCAATACAATTGAGAATGTGTGCGGCAATGAAAAGCCAACTCGCCAGCAGGCCTGTTTATTTAACACGGATTTGGAAGATATAACGTTCGCTGTCAATTGAATATGCGGAAAAACTCGTCGAAAGCATGTCCAGAAGATGCCAGGCCATTCTCGATAGCGGTGGAGACTACACAATTTATTAATTGAGTAGTACTTTAATATATGTACTTATATGTAAAGAAATTAGAAATTAATATTTCATCTCTAATATAATAACATGGTAAGTTTGAAATTGCGTATAATTTCTTTTATTTATTTTAAGTAATGATGAAAGTAATAATAATCTATATATGTATACAGGGTGATTCGTAAAGAATTGATCCATCATGTACCAGTTAATTCCTTCCTTCCCTATCTTCGAACTTGATGTCGCATGTCTTAATTTTTTCCCAATTAAAAGTGTGGGATTCTTTTAACCACTAGTAAACATTTTATAGAATATAGAATCTGTAAAAAATTAATTCAAAATAAATATTTATGGTTTTCTTTACATTAAAATGCTCTAACTAACATTTGAACTACAATTTTAAGTTCTTAATACCTTAATAATTCAAACATAAATAAATTAAAGTTATCCATTTTGTCAAGATGGTTTTTTCTGTTTTAGTTAGTGAATGAATTTAAACTATAAATAAAAACAAAAAAAACATTTTAATTATTGATGATGTTCTTAAGTGACTGACACTCACTTCGTGGAAGGATTCGTTATAAAAACTCGTAGTACGATTATAGTTAAGAACCGATTTAGCCTTAAATCAGTGGTCCTAAATATATGCATGTATTTGAGAATATTACTGCCGTTTTGTTTAGTTAAGCTAATTCAAAACAATTAAACTCTTACTGAACGAAACAAATGCGCCAAAAATGCGCACATTTAGAAAAAGTGGTATCTCGTGTAGAGCGACTATAGTCGTCCAAGATATGTACGAGTATATCATGGCATTTTATGGATGTTATAATCGGTAGTCGTGCCGAAAGAAGTTCGGAGTAGAAAATATACACTCTAAGAAATTTTCTTTTGTGAAATTAAACTAGACGGGCTCTAATTTTAATAATTTTATCTGAACATACCGAAAAGTTATTCCGCTAAAACTGAACCTTTAGAACATTATCAAAAAACTTTTAGGAGTTTCTAATTGCAATTCTATAGAAATTTACGAATAATTGGAAAGTCGTATTATGGGCCGCAATATTTACTGACATTTCATTTAACTTTATTGCTATTAAAGTAAAACGAAAGTTCTAATTGTATGCCATTTTAAATTTTAGTTGAAAATAAAACTTCTTAATTCAGTGAATGCCTTTATTGCCATATTTTGATGCGTAGATTGGCTTCGTCCGTGCTTTAATAAAATATAGTTCTCAAGAAAGCCCTTGAAAACTTCGTGAAATCTTCGTCATCTAACAAATTTTTGGAAAGTAATATTAGTTTGGCATTAGTTTGGAAAAATAATATTACTTTGAATGCATGTCATATTTTAAATACATAGATGTTGAACTGAATTGCCTCAGTCTAATGCTCATCCTCCTTTCCCACGTATATGTAAGTTCAATTGAAACAGGAAGAAACCCCTATTGGAAAGATATTCAAGAATTCGAAATTTTGTATGCGGAACTTCCCCACCGAATTTCATCTTCCAATAGAGTGCAGAATGTTGCGAGAAAACAGTACTATAGTATGTATGTAGCTGTGAAATTCAAAGGCGGATGCCTATCCAGATCCCCGGGATCAAGGAACATCTGCTGGATAGGAGATTATACTTAAGACAAAGTTTTTCTCTAACTCTACCCTTTATCATTGCGCCCTATTAGATGGAGGTTTTGTAAAACTTGCGAAAACAAGGGAATCCGTCGTTCCGCCGATTTGGTATCAGCTCGGATATATTGCAAACTATCGGCTGACCCAATTCCGTCTTAATCAGCATGCCATCTTCCTATTGCTCTTTTCTGTATCTGCCGCTTGTGACACATCCACACACACCAAACGCAACTAATTATATTTTTGGGGCGGAAACTGCTTGAGTATAATTAAACCTAGCTCAATCGATAATGTAACCACAGAGGGATAATGAAACTAATCGTTATGAATTGTCCTCTGACAGCCTGAGGCCAATTTTCGGCTTAATTGTGCTCGAGTTGCTCTTATTCCCACATGTTATCTGCATTTGAGAAACTCGAGAAATTTTGAGCATAATCTCCATGTTTCGCCCCCGATGTAAGGGTGAATGGCGCAAAACGTACTCCTAGGCAGAAATGAATCACATAGTCGTAGGGGGAATGCTTAATAACATTATATCCATGGTCTGAAAATGAGCACGCCATAAGTGGGAAGGATTTTGTTCAATCTTTACTTCCTCCTTGGGACGATTAGAGACAAATTTGGTACGCCCTCTGGGAGCAAGCAAAGGAAGGTATTTTGTTTTTTGGCGAAAATGTTGTTGTAGGCCTAAAGGGTGCTGCCGGGTTTTCGATTTAACATAAACTATACTATATGGTTTTTGAGATATATTTGGATTTATTTGCACGAATTATTTAAATTTATAAGATTTGCTGATTAACATCAACCTTCTATAAAAAGTCAATTTTGCGAACAATACAATATTAAAATAATGCATTACATTTTCCCATTCATCTTATATCAGTGTCGTCGTCGTTAATTTTAATATAAAGGGTCTTTCATTATGCACTTCCTATCTTTAAATTTAAATAAAATAAAGTGTGTGTGAGATATTATCGATATTTTTTATTTGTTTGAAAGGCCTATCGATGCCATTACGTACGGAATATTACATCGTTGAAATGTCCGCCGCGGCTTCTCTGAGTGACGCGAATCCGAAATGTTCAATTTTCCATGACTTTGGCGCATAAATCAAATAAATTTGACCGATGACACGGGTTATGTTGGCTTTGCGGGCCGCTCTGATTTCTGGCTTATTCGCATAGACCTGCGATTTAGGAAAGCGCCACAAGAAAAAGTCTAACGGGGTCAAATCGCACGATCTCGGTGGCCAGTTCACATCCTGCTCGTGCAGAATGTCTAATGTGGTAAAATAATGTGGATAAGCTGTGTGGCACGAAGCGCCGTCATGTTGAAAATACATGTTGTTGGTGTCCATATCATCCAATTCAGGCCACAAGAAGTTGGTAATCATTGACGTATAGCGCTCACCGTTGACGATTATGGTGACCGTAAAATGGGCGAAGCGCGCGAAACGTTGCCCGAACAGAACACCGATTTTGATAAAACAATTTTATCATTTGCACGTGTTGTTGAACGCAATATCCGTCCATGGTGATTTGGCAAAACAGACTGAATAAATGTCAGCCAATTTGACAGATATAGCTTCAACAATTTGGCCGTTAACAACTGCCACAGTTCGGAAGTCCCTATTGGAAGATCCTGTATATCAGTATTCATAATTAGCTCAATAAAAAGCAAAATCTTATCTTTATTGCTTGTATAACGGAGACCTCTCCCTCTTTTCCATACACCCCAATTTTTGATGAATACATGAAAACATTTGAATAAATTCAGACATGAGTGGCTTTTGTTTAGCATATTCCTGAATATTCGATGTCTTGTATATACAGTGATGAACAAAATATATCATACGCATTTTATTTTACTGAATTTTCCTCTACAACCCTTTAATTTTAAAACTAACCAAGTTCGTATGTGCAACAAATATTTTTAAGTAATTCAGTAACATGTGGTAAAGTAGTAAAAATATTGCATAATTTGTTCGTAAACAACTTATTGTGAACATTTATTTATTTAACTTGGACAAAATGGATCATACACAAGAAGAAAAAACAAACATAAAAATGTAAAGAAAACAACAATATTTAGAATTTAGTATTGCTGCCTTTAGATTTTAATACCGTTTCCAGACGACGCGGCATACTTTCGACTATGGTTTTAGATAAACATCGTCGATTTCCTTTCACGCCTTCTGGAGTGTCTTAAAATACAAAAACAAACATTTTTTTTGGTGAGGTCAGTTTTAACGACATTGTTGTCCAGGTAGCCTCACAAATTCGCAATCTGCTTGAGATCGGACAACTGTGGTGGCCATTCCAGCGTTATAATTTTTATAGATTTGAAAAAACAACTTGTGATTTAAGCAAGGACTCCTCCAGATTCTCGCTTAAGGCGTTAATATATACCGTCATTCTGCAATTCTTGCTATCATCCATTCACAAATTTTTTTTCAAAAATCTAGGGATATTTTCACGAACTTTTTCGCGAACGCAACTCTTTCCTTTTTATTTGCTTTGTTGATGAAGGGACGTTTAACTTCTAAATAACTTAGTCCAGCTTCCCTTAGTCTCCGTGGCACAGTGTGAGAGCTAAACGAAAGAAAATTAATTGGTGTGTGACGACTGGCAGTTGGTTTTTAAATTCCTTTTTAGTGAAAAAAAGTTCTTTCTGAATCCAGAAATTAGGGTTTAAATAGTTTTACGAGGAGAGAAACTTTACTTCGTCTATTGATTCTGCTGATTACGTATACCTTTATGTAAAACTAATTTTTATCAAAAAAAATACAACAAATTTTAAAATCTTTCATCAGTGAATATTCTACTCTTTTTCACTATAAATGAAAACACATTCCACAGTTGGAAAAATAATCCTCAGGTCAGCAGGGATATGTGTAGGGGAGGATCCTTCTGAAAGTCTACGGAACACTTGGAAGCAGATTGTTGGTGATTCGGGGCCTGTTCGAAGAGGGGAAAAAACGGCTGGAAGTTTGAATTTTTCCCTATGGAGCACGGAGATAGCGGGTGGCGTACTGCTGGCGATTGCCTCGGCTATGATTCGAGAACGCGAACCCGTGCCTAAATGTGGGAAATATTATACCCATCGTAAAACGCCGGGTACATAGACCTTTCGGGGTGCAGTGGGGGAGTCCGGCCTTCCCCGGCACCAGTCACTTCGGTGGGCAGGTTGGCGGCGAGGAAAGAGGGGATTGGTGGAGCGACGCGGGCGGCAGTTCCCCTGAGCCGCGTGCTCTGACGAAGGAGGAGGAGGAAGCACCCCCCCCCCCCATTTCCGATGGAGGGGAAGGCTTTTGCAGACGTACTCAACCCGGTCCTCAAAGCAGTTGACCCCGAACGCTGCAGGGTGAAGATTAGGACCGCATCTTCTGAGCGAGCCGGGCGAGTGGTAGACTCGACAATGAGTCTCATTCGTCGGACTTGCCAAGAGGCCGTGCCTAGGAAGAGACCCGGTAGGGAGGGACGACATCCTACCTACTGGGGGACGGATGAGATGACGGAAATCCCAGGCGGTTAACGAGTCAACCGACGCGATCTTGACGCAGTCCGCATATCCGCCGACAAAAATGTGGCGAAGACAGACCTTCGCAAGGCCATCAAGTTGAGTAAGCACCGCTACTGGAAGCGGCTGGGGATAATCTTAATGATGATCCATGGGGACTGGGGTATAGGATTGTCCTCTGCAAATTGGGGGCGCTCTGCAATGCGGGGACAGTCCGCTCCATTGCCCTTTTCCTCACCCAGCCGCTGGAGCATAACCGCGCGGCCGGTGGGGCACTCGAAACTCCTCCCTTCACAATGGAGGAGCTCATGAGGACCTCGCAGGGTCTGCAAAATCGGAAGACACCGGGGCCCGACGGGCTCCCACCAGAGGTGTTAAAGGCCTGGACGGTGAGCCATTCAGACCTCTTGCTGGATATGTACAATGCCTGCCTGAAAGTGGAATTCTTTCCCTCCTGCTGGAAGTGAGCTAGGCTTGTACCGATCAGCAAGGGCAAGGGACCAGTAGGGACCCAGGCCAGGGTTTAGGCCAGGTGGAGTGGCCCTCAGGAGGGGCAGAAAAATAGGACTCCACCACGAAATAATGTTTCTCAGGGCGGTTCCGGAGAAGAGCTCCTGAAAAGTTGGGAATGGAGTTTTAGCCGGTAGGCCTGGCTGGGCTGGGGAGTTCTGTACATGCCACCCAGGAGCGTAAATCCATTTCCCCTCTCCCAAACGAAAAAAAAAAAACAAAATAAAACAAAAAAAAAAATTTTTAATTTAAAAAACTACTGAATGCTTACTATTGCTCACGGTTCTCAATAAGCAGACAAAATTTTGAAATTTTTCATATGTCAGACAGACAGGTATACCAACATCTACGTCACAAACAAAACGATAACCAGATCATGCTTTTTAAATAACCCAGAACAAGATCCAACACTTAATGAATGAATGTACCTATTTAGAAGTACTGATCTAAGTTCAAAAACTATAAAACACCTTTTTATAAATAAAATAACAATTTATTTTCACCGTAGTCGAATGTTTTGTTTTTAATTTAATGAATTTGTTTTTTAAATTATCTTTTTTTGCAGATTATTGTTTTACTTTGGTGTAGCCACATATGTTACACTCAGAATACCGACGACATCAGAAAGAAATGTAATATTGTATGGAAATATCCTTCAGGGCTGGAAGCTTTCAAAAATTATGAGGTTTGTTAACATTATTCCTAAAACAAAGTACTTTCAGATTTAGTGTAATATTTTTTTCAAAGGAAATGGAGAGCTATTTGAACACTACTGAAAAAATACCATCACTGGAAAATCCGAAGAACGATACTTACATCGAAGCCTATAATCTGCACCACATTGAGTCTTTGAAAAATGTAAGGAAACTTACAAAAAGGTCAACACCGATATTCATTAAATTCGAACTTACGGATGTTAAGGAGCCGGATGAAGCTACTAAAGAGTTTTTTAAGAAAATTCATAAGTCATTAAATCTGTCTCAGCTTATAGAGCCCACAAATAAAGATAAGGACAAAAATATTAGTGAAGAAAAAGTCAAAGAAGAGAAAAGAACTATTGAAAAACGATCAATCGACCTATTCAATACAGGTAGTAGTCGAAAAAAGCAAAAACCGTCGGCAGTTTCGGAAAAGGAATTCGATACAATTATGAAACTCCTAATCGACATCAATCAGCCGCCAACCCGGAAACAGCGCCACAATGAACTTCCGGTTGTACCCTACGTTGCAGGACTTAATCACAGATATACGGGCGCTGTCCTAAAGCCTGGCGGACACCACCTTAATCAATTCGGCGAGAAATACAAACAATATCCATTAGGCGGAAGCCAGCAATTCATTTACAACCCAAAGCACTACCAGTATCCGACAGTACACTCTAATTACGTGCCAGCATACGTACCGTACCAGGTCGCTAGCTTAAAAGCATCGCCATTGACAAATCTACAAGCCGCAATACCAGAAGTCAGTCAAATACGTTCGATTAGTCGACCGGATAGCGCACAGCTTGTTAAAGTTCTGCCGGAAATTAATTACGTAATTAAAGAGGTGCCGGCGCCCGATTTAAAGGCGCTTCAACCAATATCCCACCAACATTCATCTGAAACGACAGATCAAACCAGCGAAACCGATTATCGGGACCTCCACCTCTATGCACCGACTAAGGTAATCTCACAGGAGCAGCAGAAAATTGGGTATGCGCACTATGCTCAGGTCGGAAATGAGGTAAATAATGAGTACCTCCAGCAGGGTGGCAATGAGCAATTAATACCTAAGCAACTTATACCTACCGGTCAGAATCCGCTGTACGCAGACCCAAAGTATAGCACTCTGATGACCTTGGTGGGAAAGCCACCGGCTGATCAGTTATACGGGCTAACTTATATCCTGGGAAAGGAGCTGCACCTCACCCAAAAGCCTGAGGACAGTACGGCGCCAATGGTGTTTCATCCTGATCCCAAAGGAGTGCAAAATACAGATGTGGCCCACAGGTTCCATCCAAGTTATGTAGCTACAGAGAATGGAAATTTACCGCAGGATAAGCCAATCAAGCCAATCACTGAGGCACCCCAAGAAGAATTGCAGGCTGAGTCTATTGTACATGTAACCCCTCAACCCAATCCGAGTGCTCTTTCATATAAACAATTACATTCGGGACTTTCACCAAATTATAATCTTCAGAATAGTAAAAAACAGGTGAGTTATACTTTGTTAATATTTTAATTGCCTTGCCGTCCGCATGGTTAAAAAAGAATAATAATAGTTTCAGAACGGGTGAGACTAGTAATTTAAAAAGGTATTGAAACTTAACGAATTTATCCAATCTTATTATAAAAATAATAAGACAGGATGCAGGAAGTAGTTGAATATGCAAAATATATGAATAAATTTTAATTTCTTTCCCGAGTTAATTTTACATATTAGGGAGTTAATTATACTCCAAAATATTTATCACGAATATCTAATAATTTTATACAATTTTGTGGGTAGATTACGGACTCGAAAACGAAAATATTACAACAGAGAGAATAAAAGTTTAAATTTTGGAAAACATGCAAAGTATAGCAATGTTTTCTATTTCTGTCAATTGTTTACAACAAATAATAATAAAACCAAAAAAAATAACATTTATAAAGGGTCTTTCAATAGCGACTTCCGAACTTTGATAGTTGATAGCGGTCATATTGTTGAAGCTATATCTGTCAAATTGGCTGTCATTTATTCAGTCTTTTTTTCCAAATCACCATGGACGAATATAGCGTTCAACAATACGTGCAAATGATAAAATTGTTTTATGAAAAACGGTGTTCTGTTCGGACACCGTTCCGCGCGCTTCGCCCATTTTACGGTCGTTGTAATCGTCCTCCCAGTGTAGTATTATAATTTGAATCCACTGGTTCAGTAAACAATCAACCAACACCCGTACGTCAACGAAAAGCAAGATCTGCCGAAAACATCGCCGCTGTCTCTGAGAGTGTACAGGAATATCCGAGGAAGTTGTGTTCGTGTTGCTCACAAGAACTGGGCTTTTGCAGCCCACAACTTGGCGAATTTTGCGTCGTGACTTGGGCCTGCACCCGTACAAAATTCAACTAACCCAGGAGCTGAAGGTAAACGACCACAGACAACGATGTGTGTTGGCTGAATGGGCTCTGGAGCAGTCGGAAACTGACCGTAGTTTTCATCGAAAAATCATCTTCAGCGATGGGGCCCATTTCTGGATGAATAGGTATGTCAACAAACAAAATTGCCGGACAATACCAATCCACATGAGATCCAAGAGCGTCCAATACATCCGGAAACACTGTTTGGTGCGAATTTTGGGCTGGCGGCGTCATCGGTCCATATTTCTTTGAGAACGACGTTGGCCAAGCCATCACCGTCAACGGCAAGCGCTATAGGTCAATGATTACCAACTTCTTTTGACCTCAATTGTTTGATATGGACACCAATAACATATACTTTCAACAGGACGCCGCTACGTTCCACAAAACTCATACCACATTGGACATTCTGCACGAGCGATTTGAGGGCATGGTTATCTCCTGTGGAGGTGATGTGAACTGGCCACCGAAATCATGCGATTTGACCCCGTTAGACTTTTTCTTGTGGAATTTTCTTAAGTCGCAGGTGCGAATAAGCCAGAAACCTGAGCGGTCCTCAAAGCCAACATGCCATCGGTCAAATTCAGTCTGATTTATGCGCCAGAGACATGAAAAATTGGACATTTCGGATTCGCGCCACCCAGAGAAGCCGCTGCGGATATTTGAACGATGTAATATTTCGTACCTAATGGCATGGATTGGCCTTTCAAATAAATAAAAATTTCGATGATATCTCACACACACTTTGTTTTATTTAAAATTAAAACTAGGAAGTACTTAATGAAAGACCCTTTAATATACAGAAAAATAATTCCATCAATGGTCCGCCTTTTGTCCGACAGTTTGTACTGAACTTCCTTCCTTTTAAAGAACGGAGTTATCCCTAATATTGTGTTGACCGTATAAACTTGGGATGAGTCCTTTATTATATACTTATGCATAGTGGTTTTTTAATAAAATAACCTGAAAAGGCATTAAATTATTATCAGTTATTTTTTGTTAAAGCATTAATGAGAATGGCTAGAAAAAATTTAAACGGGGTTATTTAAATTAAAAACGGATTTAACAAAATGTTTGAAACAAAATAATATATATTTGAATAATACATATATTTTGCATTTCTATTGTGGTGTAGTGTTTCACAAAAAAACTTCGCAAAAGCATAGGATTCGTACCTCGAACTCGCGTACGCTAGTTCCGCAAACCATCTTCTCGGTCATGTTTCACTTGTACGAAGTTAAGATACATATACATATGTAGGTTATTGCTTTGCTAGGGTTTTTTAAAACCAGTAAACTATTTTTTTATCGTTTAAACTATCGAGTGCTTATTAATTTCCTTTAGACTACTAATTTACTTATCTATACCCTACAAAGAAAATGTTAAACATTCATCCAAATTCCAAACAAACAATTATAAAGATCTTGTACCCATGGATTTTAATTTAATTTATGTTATTTTATTGTTTTATTTTATTTGTTGATGATACCCACCTAAGTTGAAACAATTAATATGCTGAGACGCCGTCATGTAAAATTTTCGATATTTGCAAGCTGTGAACTGACATCTTACATGAATGCATAAGGGGTTTAAAAGTGTGCGACATTTATTCTGAATCATTGCAGAATGAAATCTCTAGAAATAATTGAATTAAATCGGTATTCTTTATACTCTACATACATCATAGCTTTAATAATTAAAATCAAAGGGACGTCAAGGACTTTTGCTCCATGTAGGCCACAAATTTTAATGATTTTCTGCCGAAAGTACAGTATGGTAATTTTTCGACTCTTCGAAACGAAGTGTTCTCCCGATGAATACTTTGCAAGTGGTCTGGGTTTCGTTTTCCCTGTTAAGTGGATTTAAACTCAAAAATTTTATATTTTTTTTTCATACGTGTAGTAAAAATTATCGCAGATTAAAAAGATAACTTCTTAGAGTAATCGTGAGTGAAAGTCGTTTTTGGATACGAACTTTAGTTTGGAAGCTGCCGCGAGTTTTTACCGCATGTTTCCGTCTTTTACATAAGAGTCAAGTTAGCAAGATTCAACTCCTTTTCACTATGCGCCGAACCACTTCACGGTTTGTAATATGGAAGGTTGGCTTGATGCACATACCATTATCGGATTTTTATAGGGTAAATTTTGTTAATTCTGTATAATGTCGCAACTGCAGGAGTAATGGCGAAAGGAGGTTCAATTAAAAAATATAGAAATCTTCCCATGCCTCCTGATTAATATAATACTACCTTGACGACTTCTTTTAAATTTTTATAAATATAATATATGAAACTATAATATGATAAATTGGACATTTTTGGAACTGCCAAAACCAATCAAAAATTCTAAAGCGTGGCATAGAAAAATTGCTCTTTAATTTGACAAGAAAACTCTGCCAATTGTCTATACCTTAAAGATTTTCCTTTGTACGCATTGGTACACACACGGCATCTATACATATGGAGCCCATTAAAACTGCTCTGCAGTGCTTTACCAACGGTACAAAAAGTCTGTCTCGCCAACAATTTCCTTAATCGAATATTTTCAGGTTCGTCTGCCACAAGTCCCTAGATTGTCTACTTTTCTACTTCTCCTGGTCTTTCTTTCAACGAGAAAAGTTTTAAAACTCAAAGAGACAATAAATGGCTTTGAAAAGGCTGAATGCGGTGGTCCTGTACCTAATTTATATATCCCTGATATTGCTATTGTATCAGTCCTGGTACATACTGGCATCATCCCATCCCCGCGTCTGTACGTGTAGAAATCCGTACAAAATGGCCTTATACTTGTCGAACCCTCTTAATCTACTTGAACGGACGAGCTGGAGTCTTTTAAAAATTTTCTTCTGATTTGTGACGTCTTTAATGTGGAGCGTCTGCGGAATTAATTCCAGCCGTAAACCAGGAACAGACGAGATTACTTCAAACTGGTCTCTGAATTTGTTGCAAGGCTTAGCTCTGTGTCTGTCATAAAAAGTAAGAATCACCTCATCGGTGAGCCAACCTCCTCCACCTTTCAGGTTAAATTAATTTACAAAATTATCCCGCCGTCACTGGTACTGTTGTGCTACTGTGTACCGGTGGAGGTACAAGGCGGCATTGCCACATCTCTCGAGCGTACTGCACTTACTTGGCCCTTTCGCCCCTTTCCACCCACTTAATCAAATAAGATTAACACACCTGAGCGGAAGGAAGCGGGCGTTACAGTACCCCTGCTACCTAAGTTTGTTGCAAGCGAGAACGAGTCACAGGTCGGCCAGGAGCCTGCACATTGTAGCATTAAATTAAATCTCGACTTTAATTATTTTGCTTTTAATTAAATAAAAAGGGGAATAACAGCAAAATTTACTGACGATAAGCATCCTTGTTGGCTCGGCAAGATATTCGCTGAGCATTAAGTAAATGCGGTCCTCGATCCGAGCAAATCGGTAAACTGATTATGGTGGTGCTTTACAATCCACCTGAATCTCAACATGAATCATTTATTCTTTGTTTCCGTAAATTTGGACTATATTTAATTTCCTTAATTATGCATAGAATATTTAGTTACCTATTTTGACTGGTTAATCCATTATAGACATTATGAATTCAGTAAATATATTTATTTTTTATTTTATTTTAAAATTAGAGGAATATAAAAAGATTTGAAAATTTTTAATTATACTATGAGCATCATAAGTGAGTGCACACCTTTAACTATTTCCGAGTCAATTAAATAAGAATAAAAAATAAGTATACAATTTATATTTTGAACATGAATAACAAAATTATTACTTCGTTTGATCTCCCTTTGCTTTTAAAAAAGCTTCTAATCTTCTAGGCATGGATGTTAATAATTTTTTGGTGAATTTCGCCGGTATATCATCCCATTCTTCCCTAAGAGCATCTTTCAAGCTTTCTTTACTAATCATTAAACATTGTCAAATTTTTCTGTATAAATAATCCCACAAGTGCTCAATGGAGTTGAGGTCTGGGGATTGAAAGGCATGATTCAACAGCTTTGGAGTTCTATGCAGCAGCCACCACCTTACTAAATAGGATATGTGCTTAGGATTATTATCTTGCTGGAAGACCAACGACGTAAACAACACTGGCAACCAAGTTTTGCTATAAATTTTTGGAATAACCTTTTTTTATAAATTGTACCATCAATAAATTCAGGGATTCCAAATCTCGATACCGCCATACACCCACAAACTATGGCAGCTCCCCAAATTTTTTTTATTTGTATGCCCACCAAATATTTAAATTTTACTATCTATTTAACGGAGAATACTAACGTTTTTCTAAAATCACAATTTTTATACTTTTTTATGTCTTCTATCCATTTTTTTATTCACTTTAGAAATAAAGGGTGGCTTCCCTTGCCCTCTGCCATGTAACATATTTTCATTCAATATTCTTCGACCGGTGCACGCCGACACGGATTAATTATGTGTCCTGAAATCATTTCCAACTATTTTTAGTGAACTTCTGTGTGGATTACTTCTAAATTCTTTCACTATTTTTCACAACGAAAATTTTAAAATCAAACTGATTGTTTTACAATGAAATTACAATGAATTTACTAGTAAATTTGGTAATCGTTACTTGCTAATAATTACCTTGAAATCATATTTCGTAATAAAATATCTGAATCTCATAACGTTTAAGCAAGTGTGCACTCACTTTTGTTCCATTTCTTTCTGACATTTTTTGGTTGTTCTACTGTACATTTTTTCCTAGTTAATATCTGGGATTTATTTTTCTTATATCATTTTTAACAAATAGAATTTAATAAAATTGGCGTGGAGAAAATTATCTCATTATATAAAGCAGCAAAGAACTACTGCTTCCCATGCATTATCTATATTCCAATAAAAACTAAAGAGATAAAGCTTAAGCAGCCAAATATTCTAATCTACAGCACTTATAGTGTAAACAATAATGTGCAGCGTGTTTTTACAACGCATTTTTAAAGGCGGGACAAAGTCTCAGCCATGTTGTTGGCCTATGCAAGCATGGTGTTAGTGCCATCTTCGTACAATGCTCAGGTATAGGTAAATTCTCTAAATCGAGAATGGGGAACAGGGAGGCAGTACACTTAGAGCATATATATTTACAAATCCGAGCTGTTTATATTTTTGTACTGTGCATTTCTAAAGGCAGACCAAAATATTCGAACGTGTGCGTTGCTCTAGCTGCCGAAACGTGGTTTCAATTTTCGTTCTGACTCCCCCTAAATTTTTATCTTTCTCGCACGAACCCATTCCTAGAGGTAAATTTCCTATGGGCGCCGTGAATTGCTGGACGAGATCCCAAATTTAAGAATTTTTAATAATAGTATTATATAATAATTCCAAATATTAAATAAATTATATCTAGTACAAATTAACAACTTAAATATTATCTAATATGTAACATTATAATAAAAATATCACAAAGTTGATTTAATACCTGCTGCTATTACCGAAAATAAAAAGAGCTAACACATAGCTAGAATCCTTTCAATATTTCGAATCTGTAATGCAATTTAAATTTTAATGTAGGAATTAAATTTTAGAGTATTGTACCACTTTTCTAAAGAATTCTGCACAAATCTATAGTAGATAAGACCAAGGGCTATTTGGCTTATACGAGGAGGTCAGATGTTAAAAAATCTCTCGTTGAAGCAGCCAACAAGAGATGACAAAACGAACATACCTGCTGGAATACTAAGCAACTCTAACCTAGTTTTAATCCCGGCTGGTCCGCAAATTTTATCTGGCTTAGGCGAGCCTTCATTAGCGATGTCGTCCAATTTACAATTGACAACAAGTATTTACAGAATTTGTAGGCTCGTGTAGCATAGCTGGCTGAGCGGTTGTACAAAGTATGTCATTCGATGTATGTCGGTTCGATTCCCATATGAAAACTCTGGTTAAAACGTAAAAATAACAGAAAGTTGACATATGAGCTTAGTTCACGAGTACACGAAAAATAACAAAGCAATTTGAAAACTAAATTCTAAATTATAAAATAATAAAAAAAGCAGTGTGGAGCTTCCGACTGCAGGTCACGTTTCGATAATATAAATTTTAGAAAGTCGACGTAAATTTGTAAGCCTTCTAGGTAATTTATAAACGATAACAATAGTAATACATACTACAATTTTTTATCTTTTGTGTCTGCGCTATATAAATACTTGTTTATATCTTTTCAATTCCTTTTTTACAAGTTTTCGGATTTTTCAGTATTATGATATGATTATAAAATATTTAACTATAACTATAAAAATAACTACCTTAAAATTTAAGGAAGCTTCTGCACAAAAATCGGGTATATCGAAAACAGATTTGGTGAACGTTCGCTAGCAAAAAAACTTTTATTTGTTTAATTTATTTCCCAAACGCAATTACTCTTTTTCTTGCATGTAAATTTCTAAATATATCCCAATGATTATTTTTGCTTTTCCGTTTATGCAATGCATTTTACTTTAAAGTTTTTTGGGATATATTTGAAAATTCGATCAAAAACTAAGGATTGTAATAGGTATAGCACTAATATTATTAGCAGCGCCGTCGAATATAATGCAAATAATGTCTGTATCACATATCCTTAACTCGTCTAATGTAGAGTTTATGGTATTGGTTCTCCAGTCATCGATATTATGGAAAAAAGCCAATTTTAACTTTAAAAGTCTTAAACATACGGATATTAATACAAATATTTATCGTATGTGACCAAGAAACCATTTCTACTTCCATCTCCATTGTATACGTAACCCATCCCAATCTTTCTTGCGTGTATATATTTCATAAAATACAAAATTAATAAATAATTTCTCATTTATATTTTTAGCTTCATCACAGTTTATTTTAAATGCGTAAATGCCTCAGCAGTAAAACTAGGGAAACATTCTAAAAATTTATATTACTGAGATAAAGTTCGTGAATGTGCTAGGAGTTGACAAAGACTTCTTGACGTACGAGGTCTGTTCAAAAAGTATCGCGAATTTTGAATTTCCGCGGGCTACGTATATTCGATTTTCGATTATTTTGTGGCATTATGTTGGTACTCATGTCCTCACTTATGTTGACAAGCTCGGATATTATGAATGTTCAGTTAATTTTTGACAGCTATTTTACTTGGACGTGTTTTGGCTAATCTTGGATTTTTGCCTATTTCTTTCTTAATTTTTTCTAGAGCTTTCTTAAGTTTTTTAACTTCGCATTTCTACTCAAAATTTAACATGATTATCACTTCTTGAAATTTTCATACATTTTAGTATCTACATATAAAATTGATTCAAATTATCCCTAGAAAAACATTTACAAAAATAACATCATACAAGTAATTACGTAGATGTGTTAGATAATTTATACTAATTCTATGGAGTATTCCAAGAACAATTATAATATTCTTATTTTGAACAGAATTGAATTGAATGAATTAAAACACTATTGATATTTTTATCATTTTTCACATTTCAAAACTCGTGCTGCGAGAGGATGAATGGAGCAATTAAATGTTGGGAGGAAGCGATTTTAATCTAATGAAAACTTAGAGATCTTCATATGTTCTTCATTGTCATTTTTACATAATAAAATAAATAACATTTTGAAATGTCACACGACCGTGGTCTTGCCTATTAATTCCACTTCCACACCCCCCAGACCTTATCTCCTTTCCGGTGTGCCGGTTCCCACTGTCCCGTCCCTTCGTGACCTGGGTGTCGTATGTGATAACGAACTCAACTTCCGATCCCATATAGACCTTTCCATTAACAGGGCCAATTCCGCTCTCGGCTTCGTTAAACGATGGTCTAAGGAGTTCTCCAACCCTTATGTCACCAAATCTCTCTTCATCTGCTTTGTCCGTCCTCTCCTTGAATATGCCTGTCAGGTCTGGTCACCATCACACTCCACAGCCATCAACAGAATTGAATCTGTCCAACGAAGATTTATCCGCTTTGCCATGGTAATCTTCCATGGTCCGACCACTTTAACCTTCCTCCCTATGAAAACCGCCTAAAATTAATCGATCTCCAGCCCCTTTCCCTCCGTCGCGATGTAGCCGATATTGTCTTTGTCCACCAAGTCCTTGTTGGCGCTATTGACTGCCCAGACTTCCTCCATAGAATATCCTTCAATACCAACCCCCGTAACGTCAGATATTTCCCCACTTTTCGCCTTGAAACCCACCGTACAAACTATGGCCACTTCGAACCTTTTACCCGAATGCTGCGTAAGGCCAACAACTCCTCCACCTTCGACTTCCATTTAAGTAAGCTCTCTCTCAAGCGAGCTCTGTATTTCCCCTGCCCTAGCCTACCCAGTCCCTAAACTCATTCTGTTTAATAAATATTATAAACAAAACCTCCCAAAACCTTAAGGTTGCCCTATACTTGCCAAACTAAAGTCTCCAATGATCAATTCTGTCTCCATGACCCCCCTGATTTCATCATAAGTAGGTTAATTTAATTTAGTTAATTAGTTCTTTTCTCTTTTAATTGTTATTTTTTGTTGTTGTTATTTATCTATGTAGCTTGTATTAAGTGGAATAAATAAATAAATAATTATATCCCTAAAAATTTCACTTTTCCTCCCGGTTTCGTGATACCCCTCACAACACTTTTTCGTTTATTTTATTCATACTCACTTTTGACAATTGTTCCAGCTGTTTTTTTGTTGAAATTATGATCATGGTGATATATAATATAATAAATAAAATTAAAAGAATATTTAGCACTTATGTTTCTGCAATTTTTTTAGCAAAATGTTTACGAATAAAAACAAATATATGTATGAATATCAATTCTCAACTAATTTGGTGTACAAATGCAATCGATTAGATGAGAAATTTTATTAGGAGTGTATAACACATGTTGTTGTTCAAAATTAAGCCTTTTCTGAATTTTCAGTAACGTATTATTTACATCTTAATATTTATGTTGATATTTATCATGCTTTACAAGAGCTACCTAATACATTAATTGAAGTAAATTTCAATAATTGAAATTTAAATGATATCAATTTTCGTTATAGATTAAAATAAATCTCTTATTTTGTGTGTAACGCATATTGTACAAATATATCAAAAGTAAATGCCTGCTTATCTACATAATAAACGGAGTTAAAGTAATTTTTGTTATTCCTTTTTACTTTTCTTTATATTCTGAATATTTCCCTAATCTGGGCCGAAACATTAAGTGCTCATATTAACGAACAAGCAGATCCAATATGTTTTCTGGATATATAACTGATTTTTTTTAACAATGTTACCAATATCTCCTTCTTCGGTTCGGGTTGCTACCTAGCTACACCAATGCACAATGCAAGGGGAGCATTAATCTTTTCTCGTTTTTCGGTACCCTAGATGAAAGAGCGCTAGAAAATTGAACCCCCGTGCTAATATTATCATTATGCCGCAAAAATATTTGCATAAGACCACCTTTGTCAATGCCCACAATTCACCGACAGAGTTTCCCGCAGAAACTGCTGACAAGTCAATTACTCACCCCAAGTGGTTCTGGGGCTTCTTTGTAAGCATTTCCTGCAGCTTCTGCACCGGAGGACACCGATACTTGGCTCCTGGAAGATTCATGAGCTCAACCTTTCCTAACTACTCGTGTTAATCACTTCCTCTGCTGAAATAAGGAAAACAATCAAGAGCTGAAAAACAAACTACTTCGAGGGAAGTGAGGTCGTCGGGACTATAAAGAATTGCCCGAGAAGTGGGCACAAAGAGCGCCCGTCCAACGAGGGCACGTCCTACGTCCAACGCCAGCGGCGCATTGTCTTCAAAGAACGGTGAGACAAGACAGACCTTCCTTACCCTCCAAGGCCCAGCAATCAGAAGCGTGTGATGTTGAAATTAGAGGCGAAGTGATTTTCTCTGTGGGACTGCATGGGTCCCCAAGGGCTTTTAATCCCTTGATTATGAATTTATTTGGTACTCCAGCACCCTGTGCGTTGATGCGACCACGTCGCCCCCATCTCAGCAGGGGTGTGTTTCCGGTCGAAATTGAACTGGTCGTAGAGAGCGCTAACAAGTAGCTGCCGTGCCACAAGACCCTGGCTATCCTGCAGACCGGAATGGCTGACGCTGGGAGGGCCTAGGACGGGTATATTTGTTTGCTGCTTCCCAAAGTTCCGGCCGAAGCTTGCCCACACCCTCAGTAATTCGCAATTATACACGTTCGCATTCAGCCCAGGATGCTGTTGGAAGTACGAATCCTCTCTTGTAGGTCCCCCATTGATTACAGGACTTAGCTAATTACTTTGCAACTATTTTGGGAGGTAACAAATGCTCCAAACGTGTCAGCCTTCGATGTTCTCAGATCTCGGTCGCCCTCTGTTGACACTATTCAATTGAATTCTGCAAATTTTATACAAATGCCGTACGCCCTTCTGGTCCTATATGCGCGATGAAAGTTTCTGGATTGCCGAATTGTTTTCTAACTCCGATGCTTGGGTCTCTGATGTGGACGAAATAATTTTAGGATCGACCTAAGTTATCTGGTCTCGTTGGAGATTTGGTCTGATGATCCGATGGCGTGTTCCATTACCCTACCTGGCATACGTAATAAGCGGTAGGTTCTGCAATTACAAGTGTGAAGTGCTGAAAGGATCTTTAGTTGCACTTACCTGGTACATAACTACCAGAGCTCTAATTTCAGAACAATTGATTGCGCAGCACATAACGCCAGAGCTATAAAATACTGAATTGCTTTGTATTTCATTCCGTGCAACATTACCATTAGAAATATTGTAAGACCAATTTACCAGTACTAATTAGCATTACGAAAATGATACTAGCACATCACTACACTCTAAAAAATCAATAATGTAAATTGTATGTAAGTCGTCTCTTGCAATTATTTCAGTTAATGTATTAAATGGCTCTTTTTGAAGTCAATATAAACATTTTGTTAACATTTAAACAATATTTTATTAAATATTCAGAATTTTCTTAAATTTTAACAACAAAATATTTAATTATACACTCCTGATGAATATTCAAATCAATTATTTTTTTCTTAATCCATTTTTACATCAAATTTGTCGAAAAATGCTATTGAAATTCATACAGACATATATTGACACAAATTGCTTGGGAAGGCATTAGCGCCACGCTACGCGTAGCTCAGTTTGTTAGAGAGCGAAAAGTCAATTCGAAAGTCCGAGCCCTGTTCAATAGCAAAATTTGTTTCGTAATTCGCATATTTATGTACAATATTAATCTTTCAAGAGAAAATCTTCTAAACGACGAAGTTTAAATTTAGTTGCTGGTTGAAATTTACTACAATAGTTGTAGGTAATCAATTGCCTTCAATTATTGAATTAATATTCAACAAACATTTGTTAGAGTGAAGCTAATCCCATTAAATTACATACTCGCCATTTCTCTGTATTATTTCATATTACCTATCATTACTTGCCACTGCTAAACATTAAATGGCCATTACTCAAAATGACATTACGAAATATGTACAATGTTTTCCAATAGGGATATAACAATTTTGTATTTTAATACGAAAGCACCCAAGAACGATCCATGATCCGTCAACTTAAAATATCAGTCAAGGTTATAACTTTTCTCATGGTGAAGTTCACAATTACTACCGCAATTCTGAGTCACTGGTCGCAACTTTAAGAAATTGCAGCCGTGCTTCATTTCGAAATGAGCCAAATTAGTCGATTCCACGTTGTTCATATGAATTGGGAATCTCTCAAACCACATTATGGCGAATTGTGCGTAAATCCAGCAGCTTATACCCTTGAAGAACTAAGGCCTCTTGATTATTTAAACGTTGTTTATTTAAAACGTTTATTTATTTATTTATCGCTTATTACAAGCTGCAATAAATTTAATAACTAATTAACAAAAAAGATTAAAATTAAAGTTAAAAATAATAATTTAAAATTAAAATACGTGAATGATAATGGGAGAGAGCAATCAATATCATCCAGAAGCGAGCTATATGAGCTGCTTCAAGAGCATTGGATGCGCCTTCCATACGATTTCCGTAATAATTTAATTTTATCAATGCCAATAAAATATCGTGCAATTTTATTTGCAGGTAAGAGGTAGCACCTCTTATAAGTCTAAGGTCTATTGTCATACAAACCCATTTTCCTAGACAATTTACAATTAAATGAAGAGTAAATTTTCTTCGAATCCAAAAAACTTTTTTAACTGCATTTCTCTAATTACTTTTTAGAATTTAACTGAAAATGGTTGACCATACGAGGCGTATACGTTTAAAAGAAGCAGCATAACGCATTTATGTAAAAACTGCATTGTTACCATGGCTTACATGCATTAGGTAGTTCCGATGAAATTATATTAAACTTATGAAAGAAGCCTGAAAAAATACACATATTATGATTTTAAATGAGTTAAAATTTGATTTAAAGCACTAAGAAATCCTAATCAAATACACAATGAAGAACATTCTCCACTCCTGGTCGAAAGTCTCAATTTTCAAATATATATACGAGTATTATGATTTTAACTCAATAACGTATCTATAAGAAAATTTAATTTAATAGATAATGAAATATGGAAGATTCGTGTCTACAAGAACAGTACAGAAGAAAGTTCGGACGCTCATACATTTGACCAATTATTTACGTTTCCCAGATCAACCGACCTCATCGAATGAAATTTGATCAAAATCCCATCTCCTGCGAAGCCAATTGTTTTTTTTTGTTTTTTTAAAAACCACATCGAAATCTAACTATTCCTTTGAACTAGCACCAAATAGTTGTTTTCTAGATATAGAATAGATTTATCAAACAAGGATAATTAACTTTGCTACTATGGTCAACATTTCAAAGATGTTTTATTTATCGCACATTTATGTTTTTGTTAATGTTTAATATTTATTAAGTGGTATTCACTTTTTTTTTTATATTTTCTATGAAATCGTTACATTATAGGAGGAGAGCGTAAATGCTCAATTTATTAGATGTTAAATCAACAAAATTTTACCTTGAATCGTGATAAGTTAATTTGCTGGCCATGTTAGATTTGCTAGTTTTCAATTTTTTGAATACGAAATTAGTGTCTCGGAAAACTCTTTATTTATTAATAACAATTATCGATTAATAGAGTAAGGGAGGTATATATACCTAAACTACCCATCGTTTTTTATGAAATAAATCTCAATATATGACAGAACGCTGATATTTAGAGATTTAGAAATTTTGTTTTCTTTCTGATTAACTTAAAAATATATCTGATTTCGAAATATAAAATAAATTAAAGAACGTAAAATATACTCAATAGAAAGACTAAAAGAAGTGGAGTATAATTTGGATCAAGTAGGGCACTTATTCATAATACTCTAATGATTGTTATTTGTATTTTTTGTGAAAACAATATAAACAAAATAAACAAAAGTTTTTACTTATAGTATATTAATAGAGAGTGCATATTTTATTATCGTAGTACACAAATTTAATCATTAATTTCAAATAAACTTTATTCAGGGGATCCTCATAGTCATAGCAGTTCCTTAAATGGAGTCGAATTCATGCATTTACCCTACATTGCAACTAATTCTTCTTGTATCCGCGGAATTTAAAAACGAATAAATAAAAATAAACGGGAACGCTTTATTTTACAAATCAAAAACCAAATGATGTGTATTAATAGTAATCTTTACCTGCACGATAAAAAGCAAAAGACCATTTCTAATTGTCGGAAGTATTTAGCTAGCATTCAATTCAGCCCTAATCAAGCACTGATCAGCTCAATTAAGTGCTCGCCCGCAAAGATAGTAAGTGGTGCCAGGTATGTCTGGCACGGCAGCCGCCACGGCTAACTTTAAATTCAATCACTCGTTTCAAGGGCTCAGGGATTACGTCCGACCAAATCACGCCCGCTAAGCCGCGGATACCGCGGCCATGCTTACCATTTCCGACTGACCCCCATTGTAAGTTAATAAACAGGAGTGGAGCGCATTCACAATCAGTAGGACCAGAGAAACCATTTTCTGTTTTTGTTGCTCCGTGGCTTACCCCTATATCAGTTCATTCGGGGGTAATGGGAGCGGCTAACGGTGCTGCTATTGTACACCCGCCACCGCTGACCCACATTTTACCGATGGAACTCCTGCGGAAAGGTTAATAGTTTGGGGCTCCCAGCATTAGACTGGCTCTATCGGGAGTGTTTCGTGAGTGACTGTTCCGAGCTACGGGATTTTGTGTAGGTTGGGAGATTTCCTATTTGAAAACAGAAAAACACAGCACTTCGCTGATGAATGTGAGATGTGATTAAATTACGAGATTTTCACTACGCCTTTAAAACAATCTTTCCAAAAAATCCATTTGTCTTAATTCGGTTGAATTGATATTTGGTAACCTTTTGCGCAACATATAGTTTACTCTTGCATTATGTAGTTGATGTTATTGAATTTCGAATCTTTAATCCAAACATCCCAGCAAAAACTCTGTAGTATGAGAAAATAACAAAATAATGTCATTACGAAGAATAACCAGTATTAAGCAGCTGTCATTCCAAATTAAGAAGATATGGCGATGTTTGACAAATTAATATACAGAAAAACTCATCGAAAGCATGAAAAAAGATGTATACCTACAGTAATGGAGGAATATAATTAAACAAAATATTAGGTAATTGGGCAATAGCTAATTACATGTACTCCAATAAAAGAAAACAAATTTCATTTATATTTTTTTTTTTTTCTGGCTATGGCGGTTACTTTCTTATTGAACAGACGGTATGTCTCTCAAGCTATCGAGACATGCCTTTTCTTTCAAAGTTCAAAATTTTTTGTCAACGAGTCGATAAAACACGATGCATCTCAAATCTGTGTACGTCTACAACAAATTTTTATTTCAAGTCATTTCCAAATAGCCATCCTTAGTAAATTACGATTCATCTATTCCATAAAATTCGGTTTAGAAAGCCCTGTCCTCTCTGTTCAAGTGCAAAACTCCAATATTCTCTTCGAATCTCCTTCCAGGAGTCCTTGTATTCGCATATGATGGTATGAATGCAATTTTTTCTCGACAAAGAACTTCGAAACTTTGTATGAAGACACTTCTAATCATCTTCCGGGTTATCTCGCGCTCGTTTTAGGCTTTTGCCTAACAATGGTGATTATTTGCTGTTCGACGTTGGCAGAATTTTGCAATGTTCTTCATCGCGGATCCGTTCTATTTAAAGTTACTTTCTGGTTTCTCTTAGCATCTGGAAAGTCCGCGAAAATACCCTTTTTTTGATATTCCCGGACAGTCTCTCTTTCGTTTCCATGTACTGCACCGTACATGTAAATTATAAATTATAAATATAAATTATATATATTCCCCAAAAATGAATTCGGCCATTTTAAAAATATTTCAACTTAGAACACCTATAGTTATTGTTTGGTTTTTCAAATATGATCGATTTTCTTTCTGACAGACCCCCTTTTAAAGCAAAATTCCTTCGGTTATTAGTAAAAACCTTTCGGGATAGTCCCCAAGTTGGGCTGGCTAAGACAAGGTAATTACGGCAATAATATAAATTCCATTATCCTTTCTATGACTTGTCTTCAGCAATAATTAAAAAAAAAGTTAAAAATGCTATACAAAATTTCTCGATAATTCTTTTGTTTTAAATTTTTGGCAATTACAGGGCAATAAAACAGTTAAATACCAGTTAGGGTTTCCTAAATAAAACACATTTTTCTACCCCTATTTAACCTGGACATGTTCCATCTTGTTGGAAAGGTAATAAGATAAGCAATTTGATAAATATAATAAATAGGTATATTAATTCCATGAATTTTCTCCTACCCCTTCCATACAAATTTTGGTTTGTCTAGGTCAGATCTTTCATCGCATTCATTTTGGCACGCCCACTAAAAAACGCCTAATATAGTGTCCTTTAGTGTATTAACACATTCAGTCTTCTTTGGGTATGTCCTCTTTGTGTGCAACAATAATAACACAATAAAAACATTGGCTGATAGAAGGTCAAGCTGCATACTATTTTGAGTGTAAAAATTTTTTATGATTGTATCAAGTGTGATACTAGTTACTACATACATATAATCCATTCTGATATTGCCACTAACTAATAACAGAGACCTCCATTAGAATATGTTGAAAATTTTCTTTCTGTTGTAGAATATTTTTAATGCTATACTACAAAATTCATGTAATTCTTCTCATGATTGCAGAAATTTTAGTATATGGTACATATAAAGTTTTTAAAAACAATATAATTTTAATGTTTTAAAATTACGACAAGTACTCAAGCTTATCATAAGATCTGCACCACAAATAAGTATTTAGTTCGATCACATGAAGTATTATTCAAAATTGGATAAATGTAATATTTTAGATTTAAACTTCCATCGATATAATTAACTTGAAGCTTAATACTTCATTGTAGAGCCTTTGTTCTTAAGCACAGCTAGGTATCGTCGTTGCATTAAATCGACTAGCCGCTGATATCTCTCTTCCGGTATATATTCCCATCCAGACTGAACAATTTGCAGCAGTTATTTCCAAACCATGATATTACCCGCTCCATGTTTAATAGTTTTTACGGTGTACTGCGTATTATTTTTTTCTTCTCACATATTGTTTAGAGTTATTTGGCAAAAACCAAATTCATTTTTGACTCGTCAAACCATAAAATATTACGCCATTTTTCCAAAGGCCATTCCATATCTTCCTTAGCAAAGTTCAGTCTCTGCGATATATGACGCTTAGACAAACGGGGGTTAGGGTGTCTTCCACGCAAATTTGCTTGTCTCAAACATCTTCTTATATGTGCATCAAGGGATAGCTGTTTCTTTTATCTGTATTGGCGTAATAAGTAGGCCTTTTTTAACAAGTCTTAATATCAACCGATTAGTTTTCAAGCTTGTCTTGTTCGTCCTTCTTCTGTTTTTATTATTTTGTTGTCATTCCAGCGCATACCACCATATTTTAAGAGCATTTTAAACTTTCTGAAATTACCCTATACTTGAAAGTTATATGTTAAATGTATTGGCCATTTGATTCTATACACTTTGTCCATCTTTCTTCAAATATATGAATGCCATCCCAAAAAATCTGTTTGTCCTTTGACCAACCAACCAACCATCGAGCCATTTATTGACTTCTTCGACATTTGCAAAGTTCTGCACAGCCAGCGTAATGCGAAAAGGTGATAATCGGACGGCGCCAGGTATGGAGTGTACGCCGGGTGCGATAGTACTCCCCATCCAAGCGATTTCAATACGTCTTTCACCGATTTTGCTATCCGGTAAGGACTTTCCGGTATAGCTGGTATGATTTTCTGGCAGCTTTAAATTTTCTGATGATTTCTCTTTTTTTCTATACACAGCTTCCACGTTCCACCAGACTGAACACTCTAAACAAAAATTATTTAAAAGGAATAATGAATTTACCCCTTATATGTATAGAATTTACATGTTAATTTTTTTAATAATTCCTACAAATAATTGCCACGGATACTTGTATCGCACTTTTTTGAAAACAAAAATTTTAACCGCACCCTATTTTATTGCATAGGGTTCAAACTAGTTAGCAGGAACTTCAAAATAGAACCGTTATACAAAGTGAGATTATGTAGAAAGGGCTAATATGCTATTTTATACAAAATGGAGCGTATTGCTTAAGAATAATACACAACTCCTAAACATTTTTTTCTATTACACACCAATTTTTTTCACACGTCTGTATTATTCTCTCTCTCGCTCGGGTTACGGGTCTGATTCTAGGTTTAGTGAAAAGAACGATCTGTGTTAGCTATTCGTTGTGCAAAAATTGACATATCTGCCTGCCCGACATATTGTAAAATTTAAGAACTCTGTCTGTTTATCAAAAATTCCGAGTGAAGAAGTAATTTTTTCTAAACATTTAAAAGTCAAAATATTAACCCTTTTTTCACCGACTTTCATTTATAGTAGATTGTTGTGGTGACTGAGAGGCACCTCTCGAGTTCTATATTAATGATAAGTTTATAATTGTGATAAAAAGTTGCTGCGACAATAACTTTAAAAAACATTTTCACTTAAGTCTGTCTGTTGTAAATCAGTTGAAAATTGCAAACGGTAGAAAATTGGTTAGGGCGACAACATATGCGAAGCTAAATAGTAAATGCTATATTAGTTTTTTATAAAAAAATCTGGGCTAGAAGTTATGTAGGTCCCTGTAAAATGCTAAATTAGAAATAGAACTCGGTGAAAAGATCTGATCTGATCTGCATGATAAAAACGCAGCTTGTTTCTGGGTTCTTAAGTAAACACTTCCGTTTAAAATAAAAAATTTTATAACAAATTTTCGAAATCAAGAAAAGCTATGGCTTACCAAAATGATTGCAAGTGTCAAGAAAAAGCGAGCAATTTAAAGGTGTTGAATGAATTTCGTGTAAAGTTAATTTCACGGTGTCTGATTCCCAGTGAATTGCAACAGGTACGACGACTACAATACCTCTACCGCAAGGCATGTACAAAGGATTGTTCTTTGCCAGCAAGATGAGGGGAATTTCGCTATTTTTCGACTTTGTGCATGCATAAAAAGGCTGTGAAGGAAAAATTAAGCAGGATCCGTTTGGATTGTCCCGCCTTTTCACCGTTCGGTTTGCTCGTTGTTAAAAGTGTGATTCTGAAAAAACATGCGATATACCTAAACATTTCCTATTTTATGGCTGATAAATCAATTTGCACTACGTATGGCTTTTATTTTAACGCATAAGTCCAAGGTGCCTTTGAAGCTACATAAGTCGAAGTGGTTGTGAAAACGCAATGCTCGAGCATACCATATGATCTTTTAAAAAATGAAGACGGGATTATCAGTGCTTTGTATCAAACAAGAGAAGTGGACTAATGAGGTTGAACTGAAATATGACATCTTAACCTCATCAGGTGGGGCCTCTGATAGTTCAGTTGTTAGCGCGCTGTCCTACCGTCCCAGAGGCTGTGGGTTCGAATCCCACGAATAACCATGGTCTCCTGCGCTACGTGGTAACACAATGGGCCAAAATTGGCCTAAGTGTGCCTTTCTAGGCAGCCACAGCAATCAACCAACCAACCAACCTCATCAGGTGAATTACTAGTGGAAATTTGTAAAAACACCTTGCAATCATGGCTTTTCTCGTACTAAATGCGCCGAGAGGAAGTGATAGTAATAAATACTTCGAAAAAGAAGATATCTCAGAACAACTTCGGGTGTAGGTTATCTATTAACTGAGGACATCTAAGAACACCATTCATTCCATTGCATCTCAACCGGTTGGGAGTTACAGTGTGGTCCGTAAATTCGTAAATTCAAATTTTCCATGGTATGCACATCCCAATTTTATTTTTATTTCTTAATCGATATCCAACTCACGCCAAAAATCTACCATCCCAAAGAACTTTCCAAAGATATCAATAATGTTAAGTTACGGTTACCCATTTCAGGTACGCTCCTCCTCGTTCCTCCAAAATTCATGTAATTAATATACCTATTTATTATTTTTATCGAATTGCTTATCTTATTACCTTTCCACCAAGGTACGCCATATCCAAATAGAAAAAAAATATCGAAATTTATTCGCGGAAAAATTTTTTTTATATATGAACAAAATCGAATTTTAAAGAAATTAAACTGAAATTAACACCAAGATATTTCCTGTTTAATTAAAAACCGATTAATTCCTCTCTAATGTTAACAGGACTTAAGTAAACTTCATTGTTCATCGTTCTCCATTAGAAAAAGTCCAATGGAGTAAGGTCTGCAGGTCTAGCAGGATAAGGAGTAGGTCCAACTTGTCCAATCAAGCGTTTAGCAAATTGTTCATTTATAGTAATTTTACTATTACAATGATAGCAGTATATGCCCGCGTTCCATCGTGTTGGTAAATATTGGCCTTGTATTATTCCAGAGATATTGGCCTTGTATTATTCCAGAGATGTCTTTAAGTAGTTCTGTTCATGTATTCTTCAAAAAGTGCGTGTAAATTTGGCCATTAAGTACGGGAATAGAATGGTCATAACAAATGATTGCCGATGATAACAGCCCACACTTTGGCACTGAATTTATGCTCAAATGATGCGGATCTTATCCTCTATGAATTAGTATCCGAACGTATGAAGATTGTGGAAATTTGCAATAGCATCCTTAATGAATTATCACTCATCCGTCTACAAAATTCTGTCTAGAAACGTCCTGTTCTCTATGTGGGCATTCCAGGAGTCAAATACAAATCTCCAATCTTCTCTCGTAATCTCCTTCCAGAAGTCCTTTTACTGATATATAATGATATCGATGCAACCCTTCTCGATGAAGAACTTTCCAAACTGTATATGACAACACTCCTAATCGTTTTGCGACTTGTCTCGTGCTCGTTTTAGGGTTTTGTCTGACGATACTAATTATTTTCTCTTTGACGTCGGCAGAATCTTGCGATATTTTTGATCGCGGAGCCATCGTATTTGAAGTTACACTTCCGGTTTCTCTTAACCTCTTGAAAATCCACGAAAATACACCTCTTTGGGGTACCCGTGAATTTGTGAATTTTTGTATTCCCGGACAGCCTTCCTTTCTTTTCCGTCTACTACACCGTAAATGTAAATTATATCGGCATATTCGTCAAAAGTGAATTCGGAAATTTTTTAATTAATTCAGCTTAGAATATCCGTAGTCATCGTTTGGTTTTTCAACTATGATCGATGTTCTTTCTGACTGACCCTCATTTGTAGCAAAATTTCCGTCAGTTATTAATAATAAAACTTCGGGATAGTCCCAAATATGGCTGGATGAGGCAAGCTAATTACGGCAATAAAATAAATCCCATTAAGGTTTTCATGACTTTTCTGCAGCAATAATTAAAAATAATTACTTATGTATGTGTGTATAACATTTCCGATCATTTTTGGAGGCAAATTAATCGTTTTACGACTTTTGTAATTACAGGGGAATAAAACAGGAAGATACTGGTTTTCTTAGGAACAGATTTGTTTACTTCTATTTAATCTGGAAATGTTATACCTTTTCGGAAAGGTAATAAGATGGGTAATTTGATAAATAGAATAAATAGATCAATTAATTACATGAATTTCGAAGAAAACGTGAGTAAAACGTGGATTTTAGAAAAATATCTCCCTCTACCGGGGTGGTGGTAGGTCAGCATGCAATTTATTTGCTTTTCTAGGTCAAATCTTTTATTCTACTCATTTTGGCTTACCCACAAAAAACCCCCTGTATGAATGCGGGGAATATAAAATGTCTGTTTACGTTTTAGAACCATCGCCGCAGTTGATAAACGGTTCTAAGAGGTTAAATAAGGCCCAAAGCTAGCATCTATTAAAATATTGCTTCATATTATTTACAATATATGAATAGAACCTGCTGTTCATTAAATTAACGTACGTAAACCATGTGCCAGTTTTAATAACGAGGTACATGCATAAAATATAATTATAAAAATGTCAGCATTGAAGCTGCTCGTAAATAATACATAAGGATATGTATGTACTTTACACCAAGTACTTGACATAGCTGCACATTGCATCCTGCATGTTGTAGCCAATCACTGACTGATTGTTTGTTTTGTGTTAAGTTACAAATTTGCACTGAAATTCTGTTTCGCACGGTACAAAAAAAAAGAAAAAACTGCCATGTTTTGTATTTCACTTTTGTGAAATGGAATTGTGAAAGCGAAATTAGGTATTCCAAGTTCTGATCAAAATATAGAACGTGAATCTGATGTGAATTCAAATTTCGAAAATGGAATTTAGGTGTTCCGCATTTCGATTTGTTCCAATTTCAAGTCAAATTGAATTCACATTTATTTCAGTTGCGATTTGTGCTATCAGAGGTGCTAATAAGGAACTTGGGAAAATGTAAATAAAAATAATGATGATTTTATTTATTTAATATTAATTAGTGATCATTATTATAGGGGAAAGCATAAGAATTTAAAGCAGGAACAAATATTAAATTTGAGTTTATGGCGGCAAATGCAAATTTTGCACCTCGCTTGCATTTACTGTGTCCGATCACTTAGTAATTGAAAAGTGGACGCTAAAAAGATAAAGATTTCTCTTATTACTTATACACTTCCCGAGTAAAAATTGTGTATTGAATTTCCTATACACTGAATAACAACTAAATCGACACTTCAAGTTAAACTAAAATAACACCAAAGTAAGCCCTTTTGGCGAACAAAATAGTTAATCCACTTCTTTACAACAACTAATAGAGCACCAGCTTCAACACCGAATCACCACCAAATGACTACTATCGTCAAAAAATTCCATACCAAATGAGCACCAACATAGCACCGTTTACTACACTAAAATACCATCATTTGACAAGTAGACGTATGTTAATTCGTGCAGATATGAATTTATAAGCAAAGCTGGTGCTGAATAAGGCATTCTATATGCAATCATGTTCTGGTGGTGTTTTGGGGCTTCCATCGACTATTAGAGTTTTCAATTGATATCTGTCCCTTAGTTGGAGGTATATCAGTGCTCCTAATTTTCCAAAAGAAAATCGAGTCTATTTCGGTTGTATATTGGTGGTAATTAAACGTTTGGTGGTCTTTCGGTGCTCTTTTTGTGCTGACGATTTTTACTCGGGTTCTGCATTATATGTGATCATGTAAGTACCATATAAGTTAGACAACCTTTCATTCAATTAATACAAAAGTACTTGCTTAAATTTCCCAGAATGTAAAAATTTAATCAATATTGTGTCCACTTAGCAATTTCATGACGATTAATTTGCTTCATTTAATATGCCAAGGCAGATTTTGCACTAGCCTGTATTGAATTTGGAGTGCACCTATGTAGCATCTGTTTACTTTCATTTGGATTGCGAGACGCACCTAAAAGTATGCATTTATATAGAAATGCACGTCGAACTTCACCAATTGAAATAGTCACATGAGCGTTTTTGTGTGATTTTACAGATTTTTTTTGCAGAAATATAGAATTCAATTTATGATTTTACCAGCAATCACTGGCCAACCATTTGAACGAAAATCCTGCAGACTATGGACAAACAAGTCCCGTATTTTCTTTGTATGCGGCTGTTTTGAAAGTTTCTACTTGTTATTTGTTTTACCGGTTAACTGAGATAGGCTTTCGATAGCATTTTGAAAGAATTAAATACTAATAAAGTATGAATTGATCTGCATTTCTTGTTTTTACCAATCCTTGAAAAAGTGATGTTTTTTTGGTATAAAAAGTCATAAAAGTTTGTAACGTGTTTTAAATGAAAGCATAATTTCTAATCTAATAAATTCAAATGCAGCTTGTAGCGATGTTTTACACATCTGAACAAACTTTCGTGAATAAGAGGTTGTCATATTGTTTATTTGTAATATATTGTATGAAAAAAATTGGGTAATGAAAAAAAAAATTTGTATGTAGTTTGAAGTTTAACTGTTATTTTTCTGTTTATATTTACGGGCTCAAATTTCAATAAAAATATATTAATAGGTTTTTTTTGTTTTGGTTTTTTAATATGAATGCACACTTAAAACTATGTAGCTGTGTGGCAGAGAGCTCCGTTCTGTTGGAAAATATATTCTCCTTCAGCGGACTCCAGTTTTTTAATAGAAGGAAGGAGTTCCTTTTTTAGGATATTTGGATATTTTGCCGCGTTTATTGTACAATTTACGATGCATAGTTGACCTACGCCTTGACCAGACATACATCACCATAGCATTATTGATGCCATGAACTTTACAGTTCCTTTCAAGCAGTCTTTATTAAATTACTCATCCGAAGTGCGAATAAGTATTTTCCCATTATCTCCAACACACGCAAACATTTTGATTCATCGCTCCATATAACAGATTTCGATTGCTTGGGAGTCCAATCTTTTTTTCTGCGACTTGGCCCACTCTAAACATTTTTTCTTTTGCTTTACGGTAAGATGTGATTTTTCCAAAATAAAATCATTACTAAATTTGCGACCTGAATTTTATTTGTTTTGAAATAATTTAAGAGGATGACTTCCAGAGATAATAAAACAAGAATAAATTTTATTTAATAAATAGTTATTTGAAAAATATATGCATTATAAAATAGACTGTTAAAATTTGTCACTAGACCAACTATTTTGCATTTGGGTAGTATTATGTTATCCGTCTCATATAACATCCAGCCATATAATTTTTAAGCCATACATTTTTTTCCCCCTTCTTCCTCTCTTGCAAATATTTTTATATTATTGCGATTAGAGAAATCATCACATAGAGGGTGTGTTTCCGGCCAATAACCCTCGACGATAGCATTAAACTACATATATTGTGTGATCGGCCGCTAAGAGGTGGTCCGACTATCCCACACATATTGTATGGTGTTAATAAATAAATATGTAAATAATAGTCACTTACCACCTGCGGTTAGTTAGCAATTTCCCAGTTTCACTGACCACTTTTCGATATTTCAAATCTTCACTATTAATTCCAATTTCGAACATTTTATTAGATATTAATTCCATATTAGTCAAATGGAAACTAGGTGAAAAGAAAAGCTCGAATAAAAACACCTCGCATATTTTATCTTACTCACGCCTTTTCGATCGATCTTTATGCAGTCCATGAATTCCTGTTAAGAAGTTATTCATTCGTGTTTATGCTTTGAGTCCAATACAACGCTGGGTGCATAAATTCACTTTATAAAATAAGTTTAAATATGTGATTTTGTATAGGGACTCGTTAGTCAAGCGTCCGAAAATTAGAGGTACTTTTATGTTTTTTTTTCTAGCTTAAAATAGTGAACAACGAAATTTAAATTTTTTAGGTATATTGTAACACACATACAAAAACCTATTTTTAATTAAAGAAAGCTTAATAATATATAATAAAAACGCCCAATAAGACCCTCTTAAAAAAATTTACCTGGATGATGTGGTCGATTTTGACTCTTCTATTTATCTGAAAAATAAAAACCAAGAGAATTATCAATCAATATGAGTGCAATTATGGCAGTTTATGACTAGAAAAAACAAATTTGCAAATTGACAGAATTACTTGCTTTTGAAATTGAAACTCTGAAAAGAAATAGCCTTTCATATAAATTTTTAAATGTAAAAGCTACGAAGTTTTTGAAATATATAAAATTTTAATTTTTGTCCCGGGGATAGTCACTGGTGGTCATAATGAACTATCAAAATTTCAGATCATTCGGCTAAATAGTTTTTACGAAACCATGCAAAAAAAAGTAGTTTCGAGGTAAATGCTTTTAATTATGGATAATTTTAAAGGCTTCGCTTTATTCGCTACCTCTACTAATAAGGCAGTAGAACCTGATATACTGTAAATATCCTTACAAAAATTTGACATCATATTCTTGGAAGGCTATGCTTTTCAAATATATAATATGAAAAATTCTAGACTATCCCTTAAGCAAAACAAAAACGATATTTTTCTGAAAATCTTGAGTAACATACATTTTAGTTAATTCAGTCCTTACATATATTTACATTGTAATTTCGAAAATAAAAAAGTAACCTAAACCTAGAGACGTAGTTTCCAAATAGATCACATTTTGCTCCAGAGTCATGTACTCGTACAAATTCTGGAAGCTTCTGCCATGCAAACAAGTCTTATCAAAAACCTTTTATATTTACAAGCCGTGAAGTGGACTCTTACATGTGTGTGAACAATTAGCAAAATTTAATAAAAATGATATGACCCCGCTGTGAAATTTCCAGAAAAATTTAATTAAAATGGATACGGTGATATTCTAGAAACATTAAAAATTAAAGAATTAAAACCGCCGGGACCAAGGGGCTTTCATTCCATGTATGCCTCAAGTATTAATGAATTTCTTGCAAAAGAGTAGTCATTTTTCGGTTCTGATGCTGCTTTTTTCTGTTGAGGTGAATTTGAACTAATACACTTTGTTCAAAGAGGTGTTAAAAAATTTAGAGGTTACCGCAAGTTTTTATCTGTGTAAAGCAACCAGGTTATCAAAAAACTTGACAAATTCAGAAAAGATAGTGGCTAAACATTTCAGGTGTTGGTTTTTCTGCCAGCTTTAAATCAAATCAAATCAAAATAAGAAGTGCTAACCATATTACTTATTCACTTATATTAAGAAAGTTGACTAGTTTTCAGAATTAAATTATATCATAGACGAATTGTAGAATTCTATTTACATGAGTAAGAATCACAATTGACTGCTTTTTAATTAAGAATGAGGAATATCTCGGAAAGGAGGACGTTATCTTTAATTGAATACAAATTAATTGCTTTGGTTGAAAAACTCCTGATACTTTAATGAGCTTCCTAAAAACTGCATATAAGGCAGCCGCCACGACACACTTTCCTTTCCATTGCCATGCGGTGTTAGCTTGTACCAATTTGGCTCATAAGCCGATTAGAGCCAAACTGAGGATAGCATTTTTGAACATGCATACGTAAAACTCACAACACATAGGCCGCGGTTTTTTTTACGTAATGGAACTCTTTATGTATGTTACGCCTCCTCATGTCCCAGTAGGAAATTGAAGCAGTACTCTATCAATGAAGAAATATAAGTATACAGAGTATCCTAAATAAAAGTGTTAAATGGAAAAGTCCAAAGATAGAGCACCCGCAAGAGTCACCGGATCATTTTAATTCATTCTTTTCACTGGGTTCTGGGTTATGTGAAAAGTAGCGATAGTAAGCAATCAGTAATTTTGTAAATTAAAAAAATAGTACAATAATAATTTTTAACTTCATTCTATCGAATCTGAGATATCAGTATTTTAACTATAGTGAATTTCTTTTTTATGGGGTGGTTAAATGCAGCCTGCTGTAAAGAAGATGCTTTCAGAAAAGTTTGCATATCACTATGATTCCAAAAATGTCGACTTCGAAAAAAAATATTTTAGGAAAAGTGGCAAAATCATGGAACAATGTGTAAATCTTTCAGGGCGACAACGTTTGTAAAACCAAATTTTAGTCCTCCTCAACCTCCTAGAATATTTTGGAATAATTAATGGAGCTCTTTAATCAAGAACTGGATAAATAGTTGGGTTAGGAGTTGTTGTTGTATTTCCATGTAAACTGCTGAACTAGAACCAGTTGAACTCGATGAAAAGAACGCAGCTAATGTATGCTCAACAATTTTTTGTAGTTTACGAATTATGCTCATTTTGTGTAACTGTTTACTTAAAATACGAGTTCGGAGGCATTTTTGGTTATACTGACTTAAATAATAGGGACAAATACCTGATTTTGTTTTAATATTTAGCTGTATGAAAAGTCAGAAAAACATTTGATTCTATATCACTTATCATTGCGGCAAAATAAGATTGAAATTCAGAAAATTTAGAAAAATTTAAATTTCTTCTACATCCTTGAGGGTTATTTTTAAAAAATTTGTCATAAGTTTTTCATCCAAACTTATCAAACTTCCTCATTTTATTAGTTATTTACTCTGAAAATTTTATTGAGCTACCTCTAAGCTATCATGGCTAAATTCTGCATGTAGTCTCCAGAGTATAGTATTTTCGCTGTTCTAGGCTATAAAACCTCTGGCTCAGAGAAGATCCTTTGACAACTTTGTACTTGGAAGCCAAGTGGGTTGTAGAAAGGTTATTAATACTTCAACTAAATTAACTCTTTCACTTTTATTCTTACACTTAAAGAATGGAGCAAGGAGTAGTAAGCTAGGGAGAAGTCCGCGCATTCTCTTTAGCTCTATCGTCCCGTTTGAATACTAGAAATCAACTCATAAATTCGAATCTTACCCTACTTGACCATTTGAAAATTAAGAATGTACCCATTTGGAAGATAGAAAGCAACTCGATTCGTTGGGATCATTTGGAGCATGAGAGCTTTTTTCCAGTCACTTTTATAATCTACGCAAGTCCTGAATTACGAAAAATACAGTTTATTTTTACAAACCGCTTAGACCCTTGGACCCGGACTTTTGTCTAAATAAATACAGTTTAGAAAAATTCTTTCCTCTAAAAGCTATCCGCTTTTAGATGATATTTCTGTACACAGCAGATCACTGATCTAAAATCAATGTACATATCTAGTAAGACAAATTATTCCATATTAACGTATTTTCGGAAACTTCAAAAAAATATTTTATAATAAATTATGTGATTACCTTTTGTATCACTTATTTCTTCTGGAAATACTGTATATTTAAGTTTGATGTGTTGATCTGATCTGATTCTTTAATTTTTTTCCCACAAAGGACACAAATTATATTGTGTCAATAGTTTTTAGATGATGCGTGCACATACAAAACACAAATAAGCAAAATTTCTAAAAATTATCTTAATGTGTTCTATCATTTATCCCTCATCCTTTGTATTGTTATTGTTATTGTTATTTTTCTTTTATATTTTGTAAATTTTTTCAATGTGCAGATACTAAAAGCTTAGAGTTTTACTGTATTTGTAAATAATATATATACATATTTATATGCATATTTTTAATACGAATATTATAACTTCTATGAAAAAATGCGATAATTCGAATTAAAGGTAGGAGGTAGGAGGTAGGAGGAGAACCAGGCCTCTAAAGTAGAGAGCGATGATAATTGCATTATGTTTGCTAATGAATCTTTACAAAAGTTTTGCAAAATTCAATGTTGCCGTAAACCGAACCAATACAGCCGAAAAGCTGGTAGTACTTTTCTTTGAGAAATTGCTAATGGGATTGTGTTTTATCGGTTTAGCCTCACACCAACCCCACTATTCATCGCAAGAAAAACCTCTGCATATACTCGTATAACGCAAGCTTGGCCATTATTTTGCCAGCCCTTGACTGGACTAAATTGCAAGCCACAAAAATTAGTTGTCGCTGCCAACATAATAAAGCCTTATACAAGATCTATTTATTGACCATAAAATTTCCCAAGGCGACGGTACGAAAAAAATATCAGCACTTGCTCAAAACTGCAACAAATATTGAAAAACAGACTAGAAATACGAATTGTGCTGGTGATCCAATGAAAGTAGTACCCGAAGCGTTTAATATTCGAAAAAAAGCGAAAGAGGAAAAAATTGGAGGGAAAATGGATGCACCTCAAAAGTCGGAGCGGATTCATTTGCGGGTAGAACCCACCAAACCAGGCTCCCTGCGGGGATGCGAGAAGCATTTAGAACAGAAGTTTCATCACTTTTTTAATAAAATGCCAGCATTTATCGCTAGTGGTTTTTTTTTCGTTCTTGTATATACTGTTCTACCCCTAAATCCCCTTCTTTGCCTACCCTGATATCCAATAATTTTCGCAAGGGAAAAATTTCCTGACGTTCACACACCAACCCGAATAGTGGACGACTGAAGGGGTTGGTGATGAGGGGCACCCTGAGAACATTTTAATTAGTGCAGTGAAATTACGTAGTTTTCTCCGCAGCAGCCATGGGAAACATGTGAGGGATCACCACAAAAAGCTGCAGGAAATGAGGTCAGGGTAAATTTCTTGTTAGCATTTTTAGTAGGTTCAGAGGGCCAATACAATGGTAACTGTATCCAAGTTTTAACTGATGTATAGTCTTGCTTTCGAGTTATGCGAAGAAACACGCTACAAAGAAAAATAAAGCGTGTAAGGTATTTGGATTTGGTTTGAAAGAGCTTTTGTTTAGGTACTGAACATTTTCCTTTGTAATTTACCTACAAGGAAGTAAACGTCTACCTGAGCAGAATTTTGATTAAAATTGGAAAAATGATAATTCATATAACTTACGTGCATCAAGAACCGCTAAAGTACCAACAATTAATCTAAGTAAGGATTTGTTTATTTAACTTTTGTAGTATCAATCATTATAACTTAAATTTCTTAATTTTGTCATTTTTGTTTCAGAAAAAACAAACAAATACAAATATAGTTTTTATATACCTTAAATTCTGTCACACAATTTCTAATGCGCGCTTTCTCAGAAATTATCCTGGAATTGTACCGTTATGTTGCACTTTGTAACAAATGAACTGTAACCGTAATATTCCGTTCAGGTTGGTGACAGTCTTTGACTCGTAATCATGGAGTGGGGAGTAAAAGAAAATCGTATCGCTGTAATAGCACTCCATAAGTGTGGAAAAAATGCTTCTGAAATTTTGAATTTGTTGAAATCGCTAAAAATAACAAAAAAATTCATTTATCGTGCTATAGAACGATTTAATGAAACCTTAGGCATAGATGATAGAGCAAGGACCGGTCGTCCACGTACCGTTAGAACAGTCAGTGCCATCAAAACTGCGCACTGCGCAAACAAAAAATTTTGTCGCGGGAGTTGGAAAACTCCACAAGATCGATAAGTAGACTCATTCGAGATGATCTTCATATGAAGGCTTATCGTCGGTCAACAGCCCACATTTTGACTCCACGGTTAAAGGAAATAAGATTGGAAAGATGCAAGAGTCTCTTGCTTTGGCACGCAACCAATGGTCAAAACAACATCCTCTTTACCGACGAAAAAATTTTTACTGTGGAGCAAGTTTTTAATAAACAAAATGATAAGGTTTATGCAACATCATCAGAAGAAGCTAAAAAAATGGTTCCCAGGGTGCAACGAGGTCATCATCCAGCTTCTGTAATGGTTTGGTGGGGTGTATCGCATAAAGGTGTCACAACACTCCATTTTTGCGAAAAAGGTGTCAAAGCCGGTTCGGCGGTTTATCAAACCAACGTGCTGGAAGGTGTTGTGAAACCTTTATCGCAAACTCTCTTCGGTGGACAACATTGGGTCTTCCAGCAAGACTCTGCTCCTGCTCACAAAGCAAAAAGCACACAGGAGTGGCTTCGCAACAACATTCCTGATTTTATTGCACAAGAAGATTGGCCCAGATTTAAATCCACTGGATTATGTATTATGGACAGAGTTAGAGAACAAGGCCTGTAGAACTCCCCACCGCAATTTGGACAGTCTGAAAAAATCGTTGGTGAAAGCAGTAAATGAAATGTCGTTGAATACCGTGCGTGCCGCTATAGACCAGTGGCCACAACGTTTAAAAGCTTGTATAAAAGCTAAAGGAGGTCATTTCGAGTAAAGCTTTTATTAATTAATTAACAATATCTTATTAAAATAAATTTCGTTGGAATAAACATATTATCTTTTATTGTTTAGATTTTATGCTTCTTTAAAGTTGTGTCAAAATTTATGGCACAACTAGGTATATATGATATAACAGAGATAAAATTAACAAAAGTTGAAGAGACTGAAAATTTGGAGACTTTTTCAATAAAACGAGCTAACCCACCTTTTATGTCTTTTACGAGATTTTTTCAAAAAATTGTATACATATTTTCAAAATATATTTATAAGGGTCTTTGACGCTGCTAAAATAAAAATTCGGCCCCTCAGCTGTTTCATAAAATCACCAAAAGGTTACGACAATTTGTTCAAAAAAATTGTTTTTTAAGAAAGGAATTTATTTTATGTTTAATACCTATTTAAAATTTTTAATAAATTTATAGAAAAATGATTATTCTCTAATAAAATATATTTTTTTAATTGTTTTCGCTTTAAGTCTTCTAAACGATACCGGATTCCCTTTCAATTTTTTGAGAAATTCATTTAAAACACTTCTTGACTAAACATTGTAGAGTGTTTAGAAAAAAAAAACACTGAGTGATCAGTAGTGTTATAAGAAACGTTAGTAAACTAGCCATAATAATAAGGAAGCGTGATAAGATTCGTTAAGCGTACACAAGTGTGGGAGTCTGCATACTTTAGTATTAGAAATATCATTACAGGCGTAAAAATAAAGTAATTTAAAGAAAACTATATCATAATTAGCAAATATTTCAAAATTACTTCCGTTTTCTCACACTATTCTAGTCCATCATCTAGGAATTTTTTTCAAAATTGCAGTAGTTACATATTTATTTAAAATTTGAATAATATTAAATATATTAAATTGTTTGGTGCATGGACTCTCATAGAACGCCGTATATGAACAAAAGCACTTCGAAATTCGTCAAAGTAAGTAAAATATGTAAAATTTGACAGTATTCAGAAATGCTCCTACAGCATTTCCCCATTCCAACTCCCTTACTCAAGGATTTCTGTCTTTACAATACGACTACACGTTTTAGAGTTTTCTTATGTTCACTTTCTTAGAGCCACACATGCAGTAAGTTTTATGAAATTTAATTCTTAATTTGGTTCCACTAGTTCTTTGGTTCCACTGCAACTCACAAAATCGGTTTCTATGTCCCAAAATCATGAAAGGACTAATAACAAACTGTATTAAATGGTCAAAGTAAATATAATTTTAAAATAGGCTTTCGCACCTTTTCGTACGCAGGAGTACAGTGGAGAGAAGCTTCCCCCTTACTTTGAGCATTGAACACATTTTGTTATTAGTCCTTTCATAATTTTGGGACATAGAAACCGATTTTGCGAGTTGCATAAATTTAATAGTTTTTTTAATGAATCAATTAAATTCCAAAATTGTTTTTGGAATATTTAATTTATATTTTAAATTTCATAATGAAATTAGTTGTGTACCTTTGATTTCAATTCATTTTTCATTCAAAGTGGTTAAAATAATTAGATGGAAAAATCCAGTCGAATGATTTTCATGTTTTGGGTGGAAAAACTAATTAAAATCAAAGGCAACTAAAATGAATTTGTGAGAACTTTAGGAACTTTGTTAAGGAATCTCAATTCAAAAAAAGCTTTTTTCAATGTAATTCGAACGAATTCAACACCATTAGTATAATTTTGCAAGTAAACATTTTTAAAAAATTGTCGCCTTTCTCATCGATATACACGGTGAATTATGAAAATATGTTCGAATATCTTATATACAAATTGGTTCTATCAAGTGCCAAATGCACAATTTAAAATTATATCTTTGAATGGGAGAGTGTTCATAAAAAACCCTACATTTTTTGCGAGAACATCATAGAATAGCAATAAGAATATTTTTCGAAAAACACTTTCCCATCATTGGTCGGAATAATATCGGGAAAAAAGAACGAATGTACTTGAAATATTTTCCAAAATTGTTTATAAATAGACAATTCAAGGATTCATATCTCCATAATTTCCATAAGCGTATCATATCCTCTATTTAGTAGCCCATTAATTTCCATTAGACCTGTGCAACGGAGAGGAGGGAGCGATTTGTATTAAGCGGCGAAAATAGACGAAAAATATGATTAGACCGGCAAAATTCAGTTCTTATTACAAGTACAGAGAGAAATTTTTTTTTTTAAATATGCTTTTAAAACTTACTTTCGTACACATATATTTTGACTTTTGGTTTAGAGAAAATTTGTAATTAAAAGTATTTATTTTTCAAGGTGTGGCTAGCGCCCACGAGAAAAGCAATAATTCCACAACCTGGTTTAACTCACTGCCTTTTATCTAGCTTTGAGAAATTATAAAAATTCTTGTATTTTCCGATTAACTTAAAATAAAATTGGAGACGTGGAATGAAAGTGCTACAAATGTTAGTTAAAAAAATATTTTCAAAATTTTAAATTGAAATATTTGGGCGATTGCGACCTATAGGGAATTGTTCGGCCTTCGTAAAAAATTTCTTCAAAATCCATGAGAAGATCTCAAATTCACATCTTTTCAATTGCAGGTTATATGTTTAATAGACTTTGACTACTAGATATACAACAAAAATATTGGTATATGCTGAAGCATTATAAACACGCTCATTGTTTGATTAACTATACCATCTCTATGTGGTCAATTGAACATAATTATAGTGCAAGGTTTATTACACTATCTATCCCAATTTATGAAAAAAACTTTGCTGCAAATCAGCTCAGAATGAAGATTAGCTCCTTTGTGATGATGGATGTGCCAGCGCATTTTCGCCAACTGCATTTGTCTATTTGCACCATCCTGGATTGTGCTGAGCCAAATTTTAAATGGTTCCTGCAATATTTTCGTATCTTTACGCTGCAGCAAGTGTTCTCGCATGGTAGCCTCAGTACAAAGGACTTTAGCATCACGTTCCAATTGTCCCAAGCCTGCTGCGTGAAAATTGTCTGCATGACTTGAATATTCCCCAACACATCAAGTTGGATTCTGATGCCTCTGCTAGTTCTGCACCTCCTCCTCCTGAAGGAATTCATGGCACTGCAGTCTTTTCCGGTATCTAAATCGTAAAAAAAATTATATCCAGTCGTTGTCACATCCCGCTTTCATCTTGTTGTGTTCGTCTTATTATTCGAACGGTTCTGCATTCCCTTTGGAAGTGCTTTTTTAATAAAACTCCCGAATGTGAGGCATTTATCCGGCCCATAGCAGCTATTCTGCTAGACCTAGGGGTTAATGCAAAGGCGGCGAATTGTTGCACGTCATATGTTAGAAACATTTGTTTTCACACCATCCAGCTCCTCGGCGGCCCATGCGACGAGGATGGACCCGATATTTTGTTCAGACAAAGTGCCAACATAATTTTGTGCTTAGTTACTCTCTGGCTTTGAACTGGATACTGGATCAGAACCTCCTTCCAAAATATGCAGCATTCAGGAGGCCTCATCCTTGCCTTTGAAACCCCAGCAAGAGAAAACCCTCTGGCTTTAGCTTTGCTGATTTGGAGGCAATTTGTGAAACGAGGAAATTCAATAAACTTCAAAGGCCAGGACGCGGCGCGCCGGGCACAATTTTAAGGAAGCTCATAATTGAAGGCTGCAGAGCGCTGCCTGCAAAACCGAGCTGTGCAAACATTTGATGCTTTGTTTTTGGGAAATACAACTTCCCCCTCTTATTCCTAAATACAGGAGCATTGAGCCTCTTTGGGTACTCCTCTGACACGAGGCATCGCTAGGTGCGAGCATCACTGATCAATAATTCCTCCTCGTAGGCCTTTTATCAAAGTTAAATTCGTCGTTCAGCACGTACACATGGCCCCGAAACAGGAGGTTATGACAGCAAGAAACAGTACAGGCCGTAGCTATTTATCATTCTTGCCGCTGTGTGCTGAACGTGGATTATTAAAAATCTTTTGCTTTCGGAGCCCCGGCTGCCTTCCTTGTCTTTGGTCGCGGACGAGTCGGGCCAGGGAGACGGGCTCGATAGAATGGGCCTCCGCAACACCTCTAGGCGCCTCTTTGCTAATGTCACTCTAGGCGATGCGCGCCAACTTTTATATACTCTATCCGGTGCTGGGAGGCACGTCCGCCGAACATTAATAAGGATCGACGTCTGCAGCATAACTCCCCGGTATTCCGGCAGTCCTTTATAACAAGACAAATGCTTCCGTTGATAGCATCTTAGATAGCACCATACTTATGTATTGGTCGTAACGACCGTGTGAAGGAATCGCTTCAATTTTCGTAATGGGAATTTTTACTGATTTATGTACATAAGCGCAGCACGTTAAGGCACTAGAAGGGGTTAAGAGGGCCTTAAGGCTTGATCTCCTGTCGACCTATCACCATCCATATGTAGATGCATAGACACCCACCGCCCTAAAAAGAGACACTCTTTCCCATCATAATAAGAGTTCCTACTGCTGGAGTACTTCATACCTAAACGATTTTTTCTGGGTCACACAAAAAACAAGAAAGAATAATTGCCCCTGAACCCATCCGAATCCATCGAAATTTTACGGGCAGGGCTAAGATGGATAGCGCAGCGTGAAAAGAGCAGCTCCGAGAATTTATCATTCTCCACAGAGGATGATCCTCTTATTACGCTTTCATCCGCTCTATTTGTTTCGCTTTTTACGGCTGGATTCCTTTTGAGCGCTTGGGCCCCAGTCCCGCGTTTTTATTGGGGGTTACTCAGCAAACCAACTCTCCCTTGCTGGACTCCATGGGATCCCCCAAGTAATGAAAATGTCATAAAGAGAGGACAGCTGAAAAAGGACCTCTGTGCAGCATGGACATGTTTGCTCAACTAGAAGGAAATTGAAAGAATTTCCACTGTTTTAAGGAAGTGCTGACCAGACTGCTATAGGGAGGAAGTGCCTTTAGACAGCAATAACCGGTACAAAAGGATGTTAATTGCATCTGCTTATTAAGTGTATCCATTACTCATTTTATGAATTGTAAATATCAAAGACGAAATGCGCATTCGTTTAATGTGAAAATTATAATTGTTTTGTATCGTTCTTGAAAAACTTTAAAAAGATATACAGGCACTTTTACGTTTGCATATCGTATCGTTTAACGTCACATATCTTAATTATAAAAAATATCATTCATTCGTTCACCATTTTTTTAGCTTCTTCTGATGATGTTGCATAAACCTTATCATTTTGTTTATTAAAAACTTTCTCCACAGTAAAAATTTTTTCGTCGGTAAAGAGGATGTTCTCATGACCATTGGTTGCGTGCCAAAGCAAGAGACTCTTGCATCTTTCCAATCTTATTTCCTTTAACCGTGGAGTCAGCATATGGGCTGTTGACCGACGATAAGCCTTCATATGAAGATTATCTCGAATGAATCTACTCATCGATATTGTGAAAATTTCCAACTCCCTCGACAACATTTTTTGTTTTCGCAGTGGATTTCTACGGATACGCTCTCGGACAGTTTTGATGGCACTGACTGTTCTAACGGTACGTGGACGACCGGTTCTTGCTCTATCATCTAAGCCTAAGGTTTCATTAAATCGTTCTATGGCACGATAAATGAATCTTTTTGTTATTTTTAGCGGTTTCAACAAACCTTCAAACTTTCAGAAGCATTTTTTCCATACTTATGGAGTGCTATTACAGCGATACGATTTTCTTTTACTTTACGAGTCAAAGACTATGACCAAACTGGTCGGAATATTACGCCGTACAGTTCATTTGTTACAAAGTGCAACATAACGGTACAATTGCAGGCTAATTTCTGAGAAAGCGCGCATTAGAAATTGTGTGACAGAATTTATGGCAAGACTAGGTATAGTAAAATATGCTTAACATAAGTTCATTGATACTCTTCGACTTTTTGTGGAATTTACTATTTAGATATGAGTTAGATTGATACGGCCGTGTGCGATTGTCGGAAAATTCTTTTTTTCGGCTCTTTATTATATAATTTTGAATAGTCCATAGTTCAAGTGGGAATTGAACCCACAACTTCTAATGTCCCCGACTTGCACTACCGTCTGAGTTATAGAGTAAATACTGATGAACAAAATAACACCAAGGCCAAAATTATATTATAGTCTTCGTCTAATCTATAAAGTCTTGGTCTCGTTTGGAAGACTCTTTCATTCTTGTATTTTCATGCTCAAACACATATTTTGAATAATTTATCCAATCATATTTGGAAGAGCTTATAAGTAAAACGAGTAATATAAGGAATATTTGTCATTTGGCAGAATGTAGATTCTCCATTTACTAAATGATAGTTCATATGTAGGTGCAAATAAATAAATAAAAAAACATTCACCTGATGACATGATTCGATATTTTACCAAAAAAAAAGAAGAAATTATGCAGTAATCATTTAATGAAACTTTCCAAAATTCAAAAATGTGTATTGAATGCAGAAAATCGTCTTAGCATCCTGGAAATCATTATCAATTTTAACTTTTCTTAATTTTTGTCTTAACAAATTGTTTAGTTCAAATGTAGGACGTACATATTTAGGTATACATTAAAGGTTGAAATTTTATCATTTTTCAACATGTACCATATCATATTGTTTTAAAAAGCTTGGTTGAAAGGGCACTTTTGTTTTTGTTCAAGTCTCGCACGGTTTAAATCTTGCTCTCAATCTTGTAAGATGATCTTAATCTCAGTCTTCCAAATAGAGATTTTATTGATCTTAGTCTTGGTACCACAGGTAACAATGAGTCTCTTTTATATTTCATTTCCTAGAAATAATATATTGAAATTTCTTTAGATTTCAATTATTAGTAAATTAAATTAATTTATATACATTTGATACATTTTCACATATAATATTTGAAAATGAACAATTAGCTTATACGTTCTCTCATAATTGCAAAGTAACTTACTATACTATATACTATACTATTGTTATACATGCCAAAATTTGTGTTTCTCAAGTTTTTCATTTTTAATCAGTATTTTTCTGTACTAAACTTTTATTATTTTTAAAATGAATCCCTTTTTCGCTAGCACACCTTTATCGTGATTTGTTATATTATATCTCCAATAATATTGTTTATTGGCTTATTGTTGGTTTCTACCTTGAAATAGAAATAAAAATAAATCTTTTTTTTTAAAAATAAAAAAAATCTGTTTATTTATACTTGGAAAATTTATAAAACTTAGAAACGTTGTTACATATTTGAAGGGTTAGAATTTCGTTATATTTAGTAACATCTAAATCAAGTCAAAATAAAAAAGCCTTAAAATTATTCTACCACTTATAAAAACGTGCCTTACACCCAATTTTAATTTGCAAAAAATCGTTTTTACTTTTAAATAGAATGAACTTTTAAGAAAACGTTGACGCAAATCGAATGCAAGAATTCGTAAAACTGGCTGCGCTAGAAATCTCTGAATGAACAATGACTATAGATGATCGAACGCATCGGGGACAAAATTTAAAAAATTTTTTTTCAATGACCCGGGCATGATAACTTAAACCTTCAACCTTTTCAAGTTGCATACGATTTTTCAATAATATTCTGCATCTGAGAGATTTTTTGATTCACCTATTTATATGTTAGTCTTTTATAAAACGGCGTACCAAATTAAAAAGGAAATTAAAGTCATGAACTATTAAATACTTTAAAAATACAAATGATTCAAAATTCACATAAAAATATACATATATATAATGTAGTATAATAATGTAGAAATTCTATTGTTTTTTTATGCTCTTTTTGCAGAAACCTGAAATAAAGTTATGCCATTATCATAAAGTTATGTCATTATCATTCAATTTATGCGGAAAGAGTTGATTACAAATCAGAAATCACGTTTTTTTCATTTTCTGTCATTTCAGTTGCAACAGTACGCATCGCGGTATGCATTTGGATATCATGTTCGTGACTTCCATACAGGAAATGATTATAGCCACAGACAAAATCGTGACCTGGACGGGGTTACTCGGGGACAATACCACATCCTTCTTCGGAATGGGCGTATTCAAAACGTCGTCTATCACGCCGATAAAAGCGGCTTCCATGCGGACGTCAGCTTGAGAGTGGAATTGACCACCACCACCACCGCTAAAGCCATTTTGAAGTGAAATATTGAGGTATACAACAATTTATCTAAATTTTATGTGCAATATATTATAATTTGTTATTTGTTACTTGTTGTTATTAATTAGTTATTTTAGTTAAATATATTGATTTCTAATATTAGGAATCTTGGAAAATAAGGAGGCGTTTGAAAAATCGTCAAAATATGTTATCTCTGTAATTCAGTTTTTAGTTTAATAAAATCTAATATCGTCCAACATTGATTAATACCAAGAAGA